>JBBBDQ010000640.1:2685000-2802500 GCA_037127315.1 Ascarosepion bandense
AAGTTTGATGTCCACGACACGTAGTTTATACTTAAGGTAATCCTTTTTGCTGAACACCATACATTCTGTTTTCTTTCAGTTAATGGTTGCTCCTTCCTTTGAAGAAAAAGTTTTTATTTCTTTATCTCCTATATAAGGGACATCACTGAGCGGTGATAGAATTTTTACCAATCGCGATGAACAGGTGTCCCTTGAGGGAGGTCACGTTCCTTGAGCGCCTATCGTGACTTGATCCATCGTTAAAGTTGCTGGAAAAAAAAGGTCAGTTCCTTGACACCTACTATCTCAGTCACTTGAGCTTCGGTTCGGGGTGGGAAGTCGAATACGGGAACTCCGGACTAGTCCAATGTCGAGTTGGTGGAGAATCTGCGAGCGAAGCACTCAGTCTTGTCTGTTGACAAGGTGAGGACCTCGAATTCGTTAATTAGAGGAAGGATTGAGGGTTTGCTATTGTTTAGTACGCTTTTGCAGAGCCTCCAGTAGTCTTTGGAACGGAACTTACGGGATTTTATGCGCTGCTTCATTCTCGCTGCAAACAGCAACTTGGCTTCTTTAAGTATCCTCTTGCACTCATTGCGAGCAGTGGCAAAGAGGCGCCTGTTATGGTCCGACCGGTGACTCCAATAAAGCCGGAAGAAGTGATTTCGATGTGCCATGGCGGCCGAACGATCGGGAGAGAACCGCGGAGACGAGTGTGGTTTAAGTCTAAACTTCATGGCTGGGATGAAAGCATCGATGCCACCCTTAACCCAAGAAGAGACCTCAGCCGCAGTCCTCAACGGGGAGACTAAAGACATTGTTCCAAGGGACGCCTCAGAGGAAATTGCGGAATGCGTCCCAATCGGCTCTTTGGTAAGCAGTAAAATATTCTACTAGTCTGAGGTTCTTGGATAGAGTGGGAGTGGAAGAAGATGTTAACAGAAACCACCGCACGTTCAGAGTTTCCGAGGGGCAGAGTTGCTTGGCATTGCAAGAGTCAGGGGTGGAGGTAAAACAGAGATCTAACAGTGAGTCAGGTCTGTTAGGGTTATTAGAGAAACGCGTGGGGAACTCCACCACTTGCGTAAGGGACTGAGTGATTGAGAAGCTCATGGTGTGGACAATAGCAAGATCAGTGGCAGAGTTTTCCAGCCACTTGGCGTGGTGGGCTTTAAATTCGCCAAACACAAATATATGGGCAGACGGATGAAAGGAAATGGCCTTGTCAATATTATTAGAGATGCTGTCAAGAATGGAACAGTAGGGAGTTGAGGGGGAGCGGTAGAGGAAGAAGAGATGGCTAACTAAGCTAAGTAGGGACAGACGGAAACATATATAAGAATTATCAAGAAATTCAAGACATATCACCCTAGCTAGAGGGAGGTGTTCACTGACGTAGAGCAAGCCCATTCATGTGGACATTGGATTCCTTCCTAAAGAGGGAAAGGTAACCAGGGACGTAGAATTTAGATAATAGGATAGAAGAATCAAGGTTAGTTTGGCAGAGGGCCAGGATGTCCGGTGAGTTGACCTGGAGAAAGGATTCGACACTGTGAAAGTTGGTGCGTATACCTCGTATGTTAGTAAAAGAGATGTTGATGGGTTTGGGTGCTTTTGGGTTAACTGGTTTAGATTTGCTATTATCTTGGTGTGTATTCGTGAAAATTTTATTGGAGAGAGGCCTGGGGGTTTGCTATTGTTTAGTACGCTTTTGCAGAGCCTCCAGTAGTCATTGGAACGGAACTTACTGGATTTTATGCGCTGCTTCATTCTCGCTGCAAACAGCAACTTGGCTTCTTTCAGTATCCTCTTGCACTCATTGCGAGCAGTGGCAAAGAGGCGCCTGTTATGGTCCGACCGGTGACTCCAATAAAGCCGGTCACACATGCTGCTCACAGTCGGTCGCTGTGAGCAGCATGTGTGGAAGGGAAATTGGCGCTGACTGCAGCATAATGTGACCTCAGGGTTTCCCACCGGTGGTTCATGCAGGAACACCCATCCATGCGCGACATGTCACTAGATTTAACACCGATATTATTCAACTGTTGATCAAAGCAGCCTCTCATGACGCTACGCACGAGTTCAGGCTCCTACCTAACAATCGGAATCAACAACCAGGAAACTGCCAACCCGGTACCGTCAGGTTAAACAGACGTTGCCACCATCCGCAAACACTGCAAAAAGCTTGCAACAGCACTACGACTAGGACCGGACGAGAGGAAAGAAACTAGAGACTCCATCCTAAACAGGAAACAAGGCATGCGCCTTTACTCCTGTCCAAAAGAAGAGGGAGGAGTATGAACCGGATAATAGAAGGGTCTATTTACTCCAATTTAAAAAAAAAGTTAAACAAAGTTTTAACTTAGTATAAGTCGGAAGATTTATCTTTGAGTCTTGAAATTCTTTTACATATCGGTATTTTAGTTGAATATGCAATACGGTTACAATCTCGTCTAATTTCACACTAACACATCTCTGCGTCCGGTGATTAACTGAGATGTTGGCATTCTATTTGTATATACAATAAATTCCCAATTTGATCTAATCTCAAACTAACACATAAACTTATTACATAATATTTTGATTCTGTTAGATTTAAATAATTAAGCTGGATATGACATACGTTTACAACTCCATCTAATCTCACACTAACACGTATATTGATCTCACAGACCGGTCATTCTCTTAGATGTTGGTATTTAGCTTGATATACAATACGCTTCCAACATCATCTAATCTCATACTAGCACAGAAATTTATCTCACAGTTCAGTAACTTTTTAGATGTTGTTATTATAGCGGAATATATATGTTTAAAATCTCATCTAATCTCACAATAATACATGACATTATCTTTCAGTCCTGTGATTCGTTTAGATGTTGGTATTCTACCTAGATATACAATACGTTTCCAATTTCATCAAATCTATCACTAACACGCACGCTTATTGTTAAGTCCTGTGATTCTTTTAGATGTTGGCACTCTACGTTAATATACAATTAGCTTCCAACTTCATCTAATATCAAACTAACATATGAACGTATCCCTCAGTCCAGTTATTCTTTTAAATGTTTGTAGCTGTCGTCATCGTGAGCGACGGAGTGAATGTGTTGCCATGACAACTAAAGGTTGATAGGTGCCGCTTTTTCTGACACAAAAAAAATTTTTTTTTTATTTATGCAAATTTTGTTGATACTCCTTCTGTACGATTTAGCTATTACACAAGTCAAACGTATCATTGCTTGTATTGTCGTAATACATCACGTGGCCTTTAGTCCGGGATTAATGAGAGAAAAGAACTAAGAGAAAAGCCGCACGTGCGAGAGATAACGGACATTGTGCTCCCGTCACTAGATTAAAACCTAAAACTGGTCTACCAGCCGAACACGGTATTTATTTAAGTTACTTTAAGTATTGCTAAATATGTAAATAGGGGATTTATATTTAAACAAATTATCTGTTTGAATTAAATTGTCGCAATGCATCACATAGCCTTCAGCCCGGAATTACTGAGAGACAAGGACATAGAGAAAAGCAACATGTGCCATAGATGACGGACATTGTGCTCCCGTCAAGAGATTTAAAACCTACAAGGCGAACACGGTAATTGTTTAAGTTCCTTTAAGTGTTGTTAAATATGTAAATAAGGGATTTATGTTTGATTTATTTCACGTTTCCACATATTTTATTCAAAATCTATTATTTTCTTCCGTCTTTTCCGTCTTTTTTGTCGTCTGTTTTGTTTTATGTAGTTTTCAAGGTATTAAGAAACAGGACAATTTTGCTAGAAACTTGGAAGAGAGTACTGGATTGCTCCGTGATGTCCGTTCTTCGATATGGCAGTGAATGCTGGACAATACCATCAAAGATGAAGGAAAAACTTGAAGCAACTGAAATCTGGTTCTGCAGAAGCATGCTGGATATAAAGTGGGGGATCAGTTCCGGATTACAATCAATATATAAACTGACCCCTCATTTTATGGTCACAGCAGTTTCTATACTTTTATATTCCTGATATCCAAAAGCACAAGGATGCATTCCAGGAGCTGAGAAGAGTATTAAGAAACAGAACAATTTCGCTAGAAACAAGGTAGAGAGTACTGGGTTGCTATGTGATGTCAGTTCTTCAATATGGCAGTGAATGCTGGACAATATTATCAAAGATGAAGGAGAAACTTGAAACAACTGAAATGTGATTCTACAGAAGGATGCTGAGAATATCATGGATCGAGCATGTAAGCAATGATTAGGTCTTGGAAATGATGGAAACAAAAAGGAAATTAATACTGAGCATCAGGAAGAGGCAGCTGAAGTTCCTGGGTCACGCAACGAGGAAGGAGGGCCTGGAGAACCTGATACTAACAGGCCAGATAGAGGAAAAAAGAGACAGAGGAAAGCAATGGATAACATATTTGAAGGACATAATCAGGTGGATGACAGAACGAGGATTGCACGGTGTAACAGAAGTAAAAAAAAAAAAACGTTGATTATATTGCGTATCGAAAATTGAAAAATATAATAAAATCGTTTGGCCTTCATATTTTTAAAATAATTTGATTGTGTGTGTGTGTGTGTGTGTGTGTGTGTGTGTGTGTGTGTGTGTGTGTGTGTGTGAAGTTTTTTGTATGGTAATTTCCATGCGCAAATTAAAATGTCAGAGTTTACCCGAAAAAATTTGAACAATTTTGTCACTTATAAACGCCAGACACTTTTATGTCAACAGGTTCTTGATATACGGCGGATAGGTCAAAAAGTTCAAATCTGTAATTAAGAAATAGTTTTATTCTAAATTTCACGCTATAAATAAGTAATACTTGTGTAAGTAAATCAGATTAATTTAACATAAAATTCGCTAATTTTCCAAAAATAATGTGTCACGCATGTATATTTTATTTTTGCAAGATTTTTAAAACCGAAAATTAATTTTTGTTTACAAATGTGTCGATCGCTCAAAAATGGTGGCAAAATTCAAAAATTGAAAAAAAAATCTCAAACTTTTATATTCCAATCAATATAATTTCTGTTTAAAATACACCCGAGTATTTTGCTTACTGGAAATAGTAAATTTAATCATTTACATTTCAATTAAAACAAAGATAAAAGTTCCAAGAAAACTCTTTCATTTTTAAAAATTCAGTTTAAAAGTAACTATGCATTTTTTTTTTCTTTTGCGATTTAATGGCGGTACCTACGAATTTGAGTTCAAAAGTATATATAGAAAATATTGAATGATTATTCGTTGGAAAAAATTAATATAAATGTGTGAGTGAGTGAGTAAATATATTAATTATACGAGTGAGTGGGTATGTTGCAATTTTGGTATGTGTGTTAAGAGTTACTTAACTTGGCAAAATTCAACTCACGGCTGGCGTTCGAATTCTCACTGAGGATTTGGTCTATAGGATACAAATCCTATATCATACAACAGTTAATTAAAACATACCATGTAAAACTGCACACCCGCAAAATCGGATCCAATAGACTAAAAACATTTTGGAAAAAGCTAGATCAAGGCAAATTTCACAAGTCAGTGTGAAAACTAAGATTCTAGATGCTAATTGGATAGGAAATAGCAAATGGATCTATGACACCAGTCAACTTTTTTTCACACCTAGAAGTGAAAATACCTGCTGCGGTCGGTCACATGATAGATTTTACTAATTAAACCACGTTCCGTAACCAGTCAGGACAGTCAGAATAAAAGCGGTATCTGATAGCATCTCATCGCAATGTAAGGAAGAAACTTCAAGCCGAGGTCATGTCGCGTCGACATATATTCATTCTACCCCTTCTTCCAAATTTTCTTTTCTTCATTTTTACTCCACGCCGTCAAAGAAAATAACAACAGGACACTCCAACTTCTGTGTTAAGTACAATTTTTTTATTTGTTTCACCTTCTTCCTCACCATGTCGCCAACCTACCAAAAGAGGGAAAGGAACATAAGACTTTGCATTCTGCTACTATCATCCATGAACTCTAAACTTCTGTGGAACATTTTAAATACTTACATTTCTCTTTGAACAATTTTAACTACAAAACTACGTTCATTTTCTCTATGAACATTTTTCTTCTCACAAATATGTTATTAATGTTCAGCAAACAAAATTCCACTTATTTTTTCAACAGCCTGATGATATCTTTAAATGCAGGGATTGTCGGCTGTGTTTGGAAGTGGCCTTGTACCAGGCATGGCCGACAAACCTTACATGAATGGTGACCCCGCTAGAAACACGCACACTACATGAATGGTAACTTCGCAAAGAACACACAATAAAATTCTGAACACTACATAATGGTTACCCCGCAATGAACACGCAAACGAATACTTATCTCAACATATTTGATAAAACCCCAGAGAACCACGCACCATACAGAACTATAAAACCGTAAAAAACACGCACCATACAGAATGGTGACCCCACAGAAATACACACACAGAAGACTTCCGATAATCACAATTTGCTTACTACACACAAAAATAGTATGTTATTTTCTCTCGTTAAAATCTTCTACCCAGTCAGTCATGTCTCCTTCGAAACATGATCGACCAAGCGTGTATCACGTATGGCACTTAATATAGAATACAAATCCTATATCACCCATCAACCAACTAAAAAAAACACACAAAATAAATTGCACACCCGTAAAATCGGATTCAAAGACCAATATTTGGGAAAAACTTAAAGTAAAATTGCACACCCGCAAAAGAAGATTCAAACGGCTAAAAGCGTTTCTTTTTCACAAATCAGTACGAAAAGCGAAACTCTAGATCCTGATTGGATGAGAAATCTAAAAATTCAAATAACGTCAGAGAAACGTTTTTTTTTTTTCGTTTTTTTTTTTTTTCACAGCTAAAGAAAAAAATCGTCCCTGGAGTCTCCCGAGTGATCAGAATTCAATATCTAAGGATAGCCCTTGACCGTGTCACAGTAGTCAGTCAAATGGAAGTGGTAGCTGATAGCAACTCACAATGAAAAGAAAAAATTTCCAGCTGACTCACCTTTGCTGCTAATTTTTTTTTACTCTTTTTCACGCTGCACCAACCGGAACGCAGGGCACGCTACAGTTTCATTCGACCTCTTCTTCCAACGTCTTTTTATTCATTTTCACAGCACG
Organism: Ascarosepion bandense; assembly: GCA_037127315.1. NCBI lineage: Eukaryota > Metazoa > Mollusca > Cephalopoda > Sepiida > Sepiidae > Ascarosepion > Ascarosepion bandense. The sequence continues at coordinate 2,692,097 of JBBBDQ010000640.1, forward strand.
CCGCTAAAGAGAACAACAACGTTAAGTACAACTTCTTTATTTGTTTTGCCTTCTCTTTCTCTCAACTTGTCACGACCTACCAAAGAGAGGAAGGAACAAAGACTTTACATTCTGCTACTACACAACCGTGAACTCTAAATTTCAGCGGATATTTTAAATACTTACAATTCTCTGTGGCAATTTTAACTACAAAACTGCATGCATTTTCTCAATGAACATTTTTTTCTCACAAATATATTCTAGTGTTCAGTTAACAAAAATTCACTTATACACTCCCGATCAAAAATTTAAGACCACTTAAAAATCTTTAAAAAGAATTTTTTTTTTACGGATAGATTTTAAACTTCTCCCACTTAAGGTTACCAATACTACAATCTAAAAGATTATGGAAACAAAAATCTACATTCCAAACATTTTATTTAGAAATTTACATTTTTATAAAATGAGGCGATTTACACATGATCAAAATTATAAAACCAGGGGTATAAATTGTTAGATCTATGGTAATTCCAATGTTTTTAGTTCAGTTAGAGATTAGCAATCACTGCATAAAGGTGTTACCATGCCTAAAGCAAGCAAACTTACCGAAGTTGCGCATTCTCAAATTCTAGAATTCCATAAGCAAGGTTTGTCACAGCGGGCGATCGCAGCTAAGGTAAATCGCAGTAAAACTGTGATTTGCAACTTTCTAAAGAACAGTGAGAATTATGTAAAAGCAAAATCCTCTGGTAGGCCCCAAAAAATTTATCCGGCATTGAGTAGGAGAATAAGACGGGTTGTTATGAAAGAGGTGGGACTTTCTTCTAGTCAAATTAAGGCAGTCACAGAAGCTGAGTACAGTCCCGTAAACCATCAGACGACACTTACGACAAAAAGGCATGGTAAATAAAAAGCGTAAACAAATTCCTCGGCTGCTTCCACGTCACAAAGTGCACGCTTAAAGTTTGGTCGTAAATACCAAACATGGGACGTTGAGAAGTAGAAGAAAGTCCTGTTTTTTGATGAGAAAAAATTCAATCTAGATGGTCCTGATGGCTTCCAACCATATTGGCATAACAAAAACATGCCTCCTGAAATTTTCTCCACGCGTCATAGTGGTGGAGGGTCCTTAATGGTATGGGATGCCTTTTCTTACAGAGGGACGATGGAGCTCCAGGTGGTGCATGGTCGTCAGACAGTGGCTGGTTATGTTAGCATGCTACAAAAAGCATCTTTGATGATGGAGGGCCATCGTTTGTGTGGGGATGGATGGTTATTCCAACAGGATAATGCTGCAATCCACACTGCAAGACGGACCTTGACCTTTCTACAAGAAAATGGTGTCCATCTCTTGGGACATCCTGCATGCTCACCAGACTTGAACCCAATTGAAAATGTTTGAGGATGGATGACAAGAGATGTTTATCGAAATGGCAAACAATATTCAACAAAAAATGAACTTCGTGAAGCCATCTTCAGAAGCTGGAGCAACATCCCCCGCACCTTAATGGAAACGCTTATTTCTAGCATACCCGACAGAATTTTTGAAGTCATCAAAAGCAGTGGAGGTAGACTTCATTATTAAATTTGGTTGTTGAATGTTTTCATACACTTTTTTGTACAATTTCGTAGAATTTTTGTCTCTGGTCTTATAATTTTGATCATGTGTAAATCGCCTCATTTTATAAAAATGTAAATTTCTAAACAAAATGTTTGGAATATAGTTTTTTGTTTCCATAATCTTTTAGATTGTAATATTGGTAACCTTAAGTGGGAGAAGTTTAAAATCTATACATAAAAAAAAATTATTTTTAAAGATTTTTAAGTGGTCTTAAAATTTTGATCGGGAGTGTATTTTCCTTCTTACACTTTTGTCATTCTGTAAATAAATCTTTACTTTAATGTACATACAAAATATTTTATCCTTTCACATTTCAACAACCAACCTTCTGATATTTAAATTGTTGGGACTTCGGTAGTGTTTGGCACAAGGCCAATTTACCAAGCATCACCGAGGCCCCTATATTAACTAACTGATCCTATAACTTAAGGTTGTAAGGAATCTTTAATACTAAATTGTTTTATTTAACGATATTTGTATTCTATATTATCATTTGTCTATTTCCTCTTTTAATTTTTACATTTTTATTGCAATAAAGAATTTTTGCATTTCGAATAATCATAATTTAGTATAAGAGTTCTTTCGACAAATTTCCCTTCAAACAATTTACAATTCAAATAAATGTTTTCGAACAATGTTCACATAATCGTTAGCCGTGTTAAACGTTGCTAGTCTAGTCAATTCGATCTTCACCTTGCAATAGAAAATTTGAACTTCTACCAGACGAAATTTACTTAAATAAACACACATGAAAAGATATATATCAGAAAAAATAAATGTAGATTTTATACTATTTCACATTTGCTACTTTAAAATGTAGATATTATATGCATGTCTGTACGCATGCGCAAGATTTATTAGGATTATATATATATATATATATATATATATATATATATATATATATATATATATATATATATATATATATTATTTTTTGCCTCTATTTTTATTGCGTGCTTTTAAATTTCCTCGTAAATTTTCCTCCATGCTTCGGTCCAGCAACTTCTCTTCATTTTTTTTTTCATTCCTTAAAAAAGACAATCTTTAGACCATTTTCTTTAGTTTTTTTTTTTCTTCTTAAATGCAACGCGAATTCCGATATTTGTTTTTATTTTTCAGTTTTTTCCAAAATAAAATAAAAATGTTTGTTAAAAGAGTCTGCAAACAACAAGTTTTACATCTTACAGCAAACAAGACTTTCGGACATGTTATGCGTCAACTCTGTTTCTCATGTTGAAGTTTTCCCTCTTTTTCCTCCTCCTCCGCCATCATCATCATCTTTCTTCTTCTTCTTCTTCTTCTTGGAAATCGCAGAACCGAGTTCCAGTACTTGTCGTATTCATTATATTCAGTCAGTCAGTCAGTAGAATGCCATACGTGATACATGCTTGGGCGATCATGTCTCGAAAGAGACTTGACTGACTAGACAGAAAATTATCCCGCAGTAGGTTGTCATTGCTTTCTTCAGTAGGCTGTAGAACCCAATCTATCCTATTATTTAACTCATAACTGGAGGGAAGAGACAGATTAATACCTTTCCCAAGAATATTTGTGCGTAAGTGAATGCAAGGAATTCAACTGTAATTCGAACTCGGCTCCCCGATTTGTCATTCCGAGTTGATATCCACTCCACCACAACGCACATAAGCGCAAATACCCTCGCGAAGGTATGAATCGGCCTCTTCGACTCCACCCCACCTCCTCCTGCTAGGGGTTAATCTTTAGAATGTGTTTTAAGAAAAAAAGCATTATCTCCAAAATATTACTTCAGTCTTTTTTTCTTTAAGCCTTTTCTTCTCTCTTTCACACTTTCTTCTTCTTCTTCTTCTTCTTCTTCTTCTTCTTCTTCTTCTTCTTCTTCTATTTGAATTTTTCCTATTTACAGTCACTCCCTTAATCTTCTTTTTTTCCTCGTTTTTTTCATCGTCGTCTCTTTTTTAACTATATCTTTTTTCTTTTAGTAATTACAGCCTTGACTAATTTCTTTCACAAGTTTTTCTTTCTTTCTCTTTTCCTTTCTTATTCTTCTATTTTAAATTCCTCGTATTTTCGTTTTCAGCCTCCTTCTGTTGTTCTCTTTTTCGATTTTCTCTCTTTCATGCTTCATTCTTCTTCATTAATTCATTCATTCTTCCTTCATTCATTCTTCTTCATTCACTCATTCTTCTTCTGGTTCTCTCATTTTAAATTTTTCCTACCTCTCTTTCTCGGTCTTTTTTCTTTCTAGTTTCTTCACTGAATGAACCTTACTCTTATACGAATATTTCTTCTTCTCTTTCATATAAACGCTTTTTTCTTCTTTATTTTCCCCTTTAAATTATACAATTTTGATGCTTCAAACTTACAGTGACAAAAACGTGTTTCATTTAAAATATCTTGTTATGCGCCAGGAACTTTTATTTTATAAAATACTAGCAGTATAGCCCGGCGTTGCTCGGGTGTAATGAAAGCTTTAAAACTAATCCATGGTCCTGGAGCTCAGACTCTTTGGACGTTGGCACGAAAAACTAAAAAGCTTTAGTTGTTTCCAGTTAAAGCGAAACCGTAGACTGAAAGAAAAATGAATGGATGTAAGTCAAATTCTGATTTCCTGATATCGATATCAAATGTTTTTTTCGTCGTAAACTGAATTATGAAGGCTAAATAAGTCCTCTGAGTAAATGGTATCATGGCTGAGACTAAGAACTACAATTATACCTACTTAGAGCCAAACCCGAAGCAAAAACTAAACTAGAAGGACTGAAAAAATACAGACATACAGGCAGATAAACAGACACACACACAAACATCTTACCTTTTATATATATATATATATATATATATATATATTATCGATTTTCTGCACTATTGTAAGAACTGCAACCTTGAAACTTCTAAATATCGTTTCTTATGTCTTTGTCTATGAGTGTATCAAATTTGATTAAAATCGGACCACCTTCTATAACCCGATTTTTTCGATTATCGATTTATGATATTTATCGGGGGTACCTCGACACAAAACCTAGCTAAGAACACACGCTTATTGTACAACTGTGTAAATTTTCAAGAAAATCGGTTCAGCCGTTTCGGAGTCTATAGGTAACGGGCACACACACACACACACACACACACATACACACAGACACACACACACAAAGTTCTATTTATAAATAATTCCAGGTTAATTATTTCTTTTCTGTCAAGTATCGATTTTTTTTTATTAATTAGGCTGCAAAAATTAATTTTGGTAATAAGTCGTCATGAACAGAAGCAGAAATATTAGTTTACAAGGAACATGATTTCTAGATTAAGGGGTGGGGTGTTTTTTATAATTAATTTTTTTCTAATTACAAAACTTTAAAATTAATTTCTGTTAAAATTAATGGTACATTCAAACCCTTGGAAATCATATTTCCTGTAAATCAGTGCACTTGTGTATTTCATATCAGGTCACTTTTTCTAAATAATATTTCTATTAATATTGATTTACGCGGTTCACTTCTTGAACTATATTCTCGGTCTTGGAGAAACATGGTCTGATTTTGTTTTTATTCGATTTTATCTGGCACCGCCGTAAAACAATTCCTAGCAAATACTTGGGCCACAGCAGTGGGTCAGGTTTTAATTCCATAATAATTCTTTTTCTTTTTTTTTCTTTTTTGTTTTTTTCTTTTTTTTTTCTTTTTTTTTTTAACTGGCTCGTATTTTTACAATTCTGTTTATTTCATATATTTTTTCGCTTTTCTCTTTATTCCGGACTTTCTCTTTGCCATATTTTCCTTCTTCTTTTTTTTTTTTTTTCGTTTTCTTTTTTCTTTCTTCCTTTTCTTTCTCTTTTGTCTTTATTCTGTTAAAACTCCTGTTTGCCTCTTTCTTTTTCTAGTTTCTTTTTAGATCCCAAGTTTACGGCCGGCTTGTTTTGTTTGACCCGTTTTATCCGCTTCACATAAAATGTGTAATTTCGCTTTTTTACAACTACTTGGATGCGGAGCCTGGAATTCTTCACTAGCAATAAACATTACAGAAAATATTCATTTCCAAGAGTCCCAACATTTAAAAGAAAAATTGAATATTTTTCTTTTTCTCTTTATCTGTCTCTCTCTCTCTCTCTCTCTATATATATATATATATATATATATATATATATTGGAGTAGATAGACTAAATCGCCCGGTTCACACTCCACCCACGTCTATTGAACAGGTGCAGAGGCTCATCCCTTGTTTCCTGTTTAGGATGCGGTTTCCGGTTTTCTCTTTTCCAATCTTTTGACTCTTTTCTTTTTTTCTTTTTTCTTTTTTTTTTTTCAGTTGGAGTAGATAGACTAAACTATCGCCCGGTTCACACTCCACCCACGTCTATTGAACAGGTGAAGAGTCTCATCCCTTGTTTCCTGTTTAGGATGCGGTTTCCGGTTTTCTCTTTTCCAATCTTTTCACTCTTTTCTTTTCTTATTTTTTATTTTTTCAATTGGAGTAGATAGACTAAACTATCGACCGGTTCACACTCCACTCACATCTATTGAACAGGTTAAGAGGGTCATCCCTTGTTTCCAGTTTAGGATGCGGTTTCCCGTTTTCTCTTTTCCAATCTTTTCACTCCTTTCTCTCTTTATTTTTGTTCAATTGGAGTAGATAGACTAAACTATCGCCCGGTTCACACTCCACCCACGTCTATTGAACAGGTGAAGAGGCTCATCCCTTGTTCCCTGTTTAGGATGTGGTTTCCGGCTTTCTCTTTCCCATTCTTTTTACTCTTACGTAGCCCCCTGCGCATCAGTGGCGTTATCGCCTTGCTTGGGGTGATATGATTAATATATATATATATATAGTCATCCGCAAACAGATCTGCTTCGCTGTATCACAGCTCATCAGTACAGTCACACTCCGACTGCTTTTAACCCAGGATTGAAACCCGACCAAATTGGCGTCAGTCGGAGATTCTACCTCTGGGCTATGGGCGCTCGGTAGAAGGAAGCAGACTTTTTAGCGTGTATATTATCATTATACACGCCCAATAGCCAGAGTGCTCTAATTCATTACTGAATGAGTGATGCGTACATGCCAGAGTATCCACTGTTTTTCAAAGTCTGCCATTCTTCCAGAGTGCTCAATCAGGATGTGAGAGCGTAAATAGTCATCTGCAGACAGCTCATCAATACGATTAGACTCCTATTGCTTTTAACCCAGGATTGAAACCCGACCGAATTGGCGTTAGTCAATATATATATATATACATATATATATATATATATATATATGTGTGTGTGTGTGTGTGTGTGTGTGTGTCATTTTTGCTTTTTCTCTTTATCGCTCTTGTTTTTCTCTTTCTCTCTTTTTTTATTCTCTTTGTTTCTCTTAATCTTTTATTGTTTATCGTTCTCTTTCTTATTTTGTAAGAATTTTTTGCTTAATTTAGTCATCATTTTTTATTATTTTATTTTATTTTATTTTATTTTATTTTATTTATATTTTTTTTTTTTCTTATTTTTTTACAAGCTTCCAGACGTGTAGCCGACGGCCTTCGTCGGGTGTCTGTTGTGTCGCGGAATGTTATCAAATCCTACTTTGGAGATTCGCCTTCTCCTCACTACTCTCCATCTATGCGCAGAAATAGGCTTTTTGTATGAAAGGAGATATTCCTACGTTCTAAAAGTAGAATTTGACTACATTTAAGAACACAGCACACACACCTGAAAAAGGTTGTACCGTTATGGAAAATAAACAAACGATAAAGACAAGAAAATTAGTCCGAAGAAATCCCATACAACAATTTGATGACAATAGTTTCGATGAGATACGGCTGACTGATACTTTTTTGTACACTAATCATTGAATTTCATCCATCTCTTGATAATTATATCATTACTTATATGACTGCCGCTTCACACCAGCATTCTAATAATTACAGTTAGGGATTAAGTGACAACAAGTCTCTTTATATCTCTAGTAGCTTCAGATCAACATTTTCAGTTTTCTTGCAAGTCTCAGCATCTGTAAATTCAAAATCCTTCATTAACATTCTTCTGATCCATCTGGCTATCGACCTATTAGATTTCGACATCTTTTGAGACTATTCTGAGAACCCTAGACGTTATGCCAGGATTCGTCATCGGAGGCAACATTTTAAACAATATAAGGTACGCAGATGATACAATGCTGATAGCAGACACGGAAACGAAACTACAAGACCTCCTACAGAAGGTACCTGAAGAGAGTAACAAAAAGGACTACAAGAAAACCGAATGCATGGTCATCAGCAAAAAGGGCAGCCCAAAATGCCAAATTCAGGTGGGGGATACTAAAACCAAGCAGGTAAAAAAAAAATTAAATACCTGGGAAGTATTCTAAAAGAAGACACAGAGACACAGAGATCCGAAGGCGAATTGGCATAGCAAAAATAGCATTCCAGAAGTTGAGTAAAGTATTAAGAAACAGGACAATTTCACTAGAAACAAAGAGGATAGTACTGGATTGCTATGTGATGTCAGTTCTTCAATATGACAGTGAATGCTGGACAATATCATCAAAGATGAAGGAAAAACTTGAAGCAACTGAAATGTGGTTCTACAGAAGAATAATGGATATAAAGTGGGGGATCAATTCCATATTACAATTAATATATAAACTGACCCCTCACTTTGTGGTCACAGCAGTTTCTCTACATTTATATTCCTGAGATCCAAAAGCACAAGGAGGCATTCCAGAAGTTGAGTAAAGTATTAAGAAACAGGACAATTTCACTAGAAACAAAGAAGAGAGTACTGGATTGCTATGTGATGTCAGTTCTTCAATATGACAGTGAATGCTTGGACAATATCATCAAAGATGAAGGAAAAACTTGAAGCAACTGAAATGTGGTTCTACAGAAGAATAATGGATATAAAGTGGGGGATCAATTCCATATTACAATTAATATATAAACTGACCCCTCACTTTGTGGTCACAGCAGTTTCTCTACATTTATATTCCTGAGATCCAAAAGCACAAGGAGGCATTCCAGAAGTTGAGTAAAGTATTAAGAAACAGGACAATTTCACTAGAAACAAAGAGGATAGTACTGGATTGCTATGTGATGTCAGTTCTTCAATATGACAGTGAATGCTGGACAATATCATCAAAGATGAAGGAAAAACTTGAAGCAGCTGAAATGTGGTTCTACAGAAGGATGTTGCGGATATCATGGACCGAGCATGTGAGCAATGACGACGTTATGGTAACAATGGAAACGAAAAGGAAATTAATATTGAGCATCAGGAAGATACAGCTAAAGTTCCTGGGGCATGCAATGAGGAAGGAAGGGTTGGAGTACCTGATATTAACAGGCCAGATAGAGGAGAAAAGAGACAGAGGAAGCCGTGGATAAGATATTTGAAGGTCCTGGGCAGGTGGATGACAGAACGGAGGTTGCAGGGTGTTACAGGAGAAAGCGTGCTAAGAGACGAGGACGTGGAGTGCTATGATCGCCTACGTCCTGAAAGGACAAGGCACATAAAAGATAAATAAACAGACAGTGTACATGCTTAAGCAACAGGAATTCATTTAAACAAACTGTATTTTTTTTATAATCATATTGCCTCAAGCAAAGCAGTTTACTGCCACTCTTTTGCAGGGGGTTACATAGGAGGAAGGTTATGAGAAAGAGTAACAGGTTATAGGGGGTGTCAGGAAGTGGGTAAGTGAAGGATGACAATACTGATGAGAATGGAGTGAACAGAGAAAGGAGCATGAGAGAGGGGAGGCAGGTTAGTGAGATAGGATATGACTATTGACTTTACATTTAAATTCTGGGAGATTGTAGCTGTCGGGGAAGCAAGTAAACGAAAGGGAATTCCACGGGCGGGAAGTGCTAGAAAAAGGGCTGCTAGATTAGGAGTTGTTTTTACATTTTATTGGTTTCACAGTAAAAGGGTGGGACCTAGTTACTAATCTTGTGGCTCGAGTAAATTTGTATATAAGGGGCACCAGTGAGCTAAGTTCATCGGAGCAGAAACCTTGAAAGTATTTGTAGAAGAGAGACAGGGAAGCCACATTGCGCTGGTGAGAAAGTGACTGTATCTGAGCTGCCAAGTCGGAATCGATCACATTACAGATTCTCCGTTGGATTTTTTCAAGGACACCTAGATGGATATCAGGAGCACCCAACCAGATATGGCAGCAGTATTCAATGCACGGTCGGATGGTAGATTTATATATGTGCAGGATTGTTTCAGGCGGAAAAAAACTTCCTGGCCATACACAGAGAACCATTAAATTCAACCGAAATGAATGACCGCAAATCGAGTACTGCTGTCATAAGTGGGCTACGAACCGCTCTTTCCAGTTCAAAATCGTTTACCAGATATGAAATATTTTTCACTCTACAACCCCTTTCCGCCAGACGCAATGTTTCTAGCCTGTTGCTACTCTATAGATCTTTCCAAGGGAAATGTTCAAAAGATACCTGTTCCATAGTTTCAACACAGGTAGAACACGCCATGCTGCTTCCACAGACTCAAACCATCTTCATTTCCCCCATGGCTAAAACGTAAGAAGTAAATTTCTACCCAGATCTTGTTCTAATATCTCTGGCTTTGTCGAAATGACTCCGGCGTTTATACTTCTTTGAACATTTCAGTCTTAACTTCTTCAAGTCGAGGCCCAACTATTCTCTTATTTTCTAAAACTTTTTTTCTCTATTCATGTCACACACATTATTTATTTCACTTCTATCCCTTCATCTTGAGTGACTCTCGTGCCTTGTATTGAATGAAATTTAGAAATAAAACATGTCAAAAAGTGTCTCGTTTTTATTGTATTTTTCCAATTTTCGCAAGAGTGGTTGTACATCTGAATAAATAAGATAAACAGTCCAAAGTCCAGTTGTTTTTCCTCTTTTTTTTACCATTATCAGAAACTAAATATTGTTAATAATGCAAGCAAGAGCTGTTGGTTAGATTGTGGCATATTTGAAAGGTTACATTTCAAATTCAGATAAGTTTCAAATCGTATAATGATGTTGAATGAAGAATCATTTCCTTCACGGAAACCAGTACAAAAATATTCTATGCGTATTCTATTTTATTCACACTTTAAAATTCTGTCTCTTCTCATGAAAGATATTTAATCTGAGTTGCATCTTTTAAATAATAATAATTTAAATAATAATAATTTATTATTTAAATAATAATATTATTTAATAATATTTAATAATATTTAATATTATTATAATATTATAATATTATAATATTTAATATTTAATATTATTTAATAATATTTGATAAGAATATTATTTAAATAATAATAATTTAAATAATAATAATCTCGGGTATCTTACGTCTTTCCTTGCAGTGAGCGCTTTATATTTTGATATTATTATCAAAAATTTGTCTTTCGTTGATTGTTGGATTTTGGTTGTAACCAACAACCCTTAAGATATTGACATTGTTTCTTCTTCTTCTTCTTCTTCTTCTTCTTCTTCTTCTTCTTCTTCTTCTCTGTGCCGCATCCCTTCTGAACGTTGGCGATCATGGCTCTCCAAAATTTTCTATCCTTTGGTGCACTTAATAACTTTTGTCTTTTGCCCATCTCTTTTAAACCCTACTCCACATTCCATTCACTCGAGTTGGCAATGCACTGTTTTCCTCTGTCCTTTTTACCTTTAATCTGTCCTGTAAATATCGAATTTTCTAAGTCTACTTCCCTCATTAAGTGCCCAATTACCGGATGCTAAATATAAGTTTGTTGCTATTGTCTATACAACATTGTCGTTGCTCACACGCTCAGTTAGTGGTATTCTTGGCATCTTTATGTAGAACCACATTTTCTAGCTTTAAGTCTCTTCTTCATCTGTTTCTAGATTGTACAACATTCACTGCTATATCGGAGGATTGATATTACATAAGAGTTCAGTGCTAGTATCTTTGTTTCTAGCGATATTATTTATGTTTCTTAATACTTTGTAAAGCTTTCGAAAGGCATCTTTCGCTATCCTAACACTCCTTTGGATTTCCGTGCACCACTTTCCGTCTTCTGTTCCTTTCCAGATATCTAAATTGTTGCATCTGTTTAATTTCAGTATCTCTAATTTGTAATTTACATGTTCGGCTGTTACTCTTACTAACAGCCATGCATAGTTCCTGATTGTTACCAAGACCAGTTAAAATCTCTCAACAAACTGAACAAAATCATGCCCTATGGACATTTTATCAACCAGTGGATGTGCAACAACATATTCAAAAATTAGTTAAAAAAATAAAATTCAAAAAATAAAGAAACTGATCTTGATCCAGTATCAATCCAACTCTTGTCCAGCGAATTTAATGCAGTTTATATATATGTGTGTGTGTGTGTGTGTGTGTGTGTGTGTGTGTGTGTGTGTGTGTGTGTGTGTGTGTGTGTGTGCTGCCCTGGACAAAATGCCGAAAAGCATCCTGCTTTAGACAGCCACTTTAAACAAATTCGCAAGAACACACAGACGAATTTCATTGAAAAACGAAAGATTTTATTCCTCGAATTAGGTAAAAAATCTTAAAGAAAAATGAACAAAACAAAGATGAGTCCACTGCGACGAAGAAGACAGAAATAAAAGAGAGAAAAAAAAGGCTAGATTCTGGGAAGGGAGCAAGCGAGAACAAAGAAGAAAAGGAAAGGCTATCCACTCCTACCAGCAGCCATGAGGTGGTCTGATATAGCAGTAAAGGCGTTAAGAACTGCGAGGCAGGGGTTTTAATTTAAATTTAACAAAGCAACAAATTTGGAAAGGCAGCTCAGCGTTTCTATCAAGAAATAGCAAATTACAACATGGACATGGTAAAGGCATGACTAAGCGGCTGAGCAAATTCTGGGCAAAAAGGTCCTTTATTTCTTTTCTAAAATATCTATTTGGGGGCTAGAAAGAACGAGCAACACAGAGATAAAGAGGCAAAAAACTATTCGTGGCCTTATCACGTTACCGAGAGAGGATAAAAAACGGTAGGGCGTGATAAGGACAGGAATTAAAACAAAAGGAAGCATAATCTATGCTAGAAAGCACAAGAATGAAAGAGAAGGGAAAACAAAATAAAATAGAATAAAAACAGTAACAAGAAAGACGTCGCAGTGAGACGAGAGGTAGAATGGTAAACAAACAAAAAAAACGGTGTCCGAATGGATTTGTCCTTGATGACGGGAGGTCCGAGTTACAAACGTGACAATATATACAACGCATCGCTCATTCAGTAAAGAATTAGAGCACTCTGGCTACTGTCATATGATACATCATACGCTAGGTCGGGTTTCAATCTTAAGTTAAAAGCAATCAGATGTCTAACCGTACTGATGAGCTGTGATACAGCGAAACAGATCTATCTGCGGATGACTATTTGCGCTCTCGCATCCTGATTGAGCACTCTGGAAGAATGGTAGACTTTGAAAAACAGTAGCTACTCTAGCATCTACGCATCGCTCATTCAGTAATGAATTAGAACACTCTGACTACTGGGCGTGTATAATGATAATGTATACGCTAAAAAGTCTGCATTCTTCTACCGAGCGCCCATAGCCCAGAGGTAGAATCGCCGACTGACGCCAATTCGGTCCGATTTCAATCCTGGGTTAAAAGCACTCAGATGTCTAACCAAACTGATGGGCTGTGATACAGCGAAACAGATATGTCTGCGGATGACTACTATATATATATATATATATATATATATATATATATATATATATATATATTACAAAAAGAAATAGGGTTGTTCCAACGGGAGAAATTGGTATAAAAACAACCAGCTGACCGATAGAAGACAAGTACAAAAAGACTCGAAGATAAGGAAGGCGCCTAGAAGATAATTTTAACGTACTAATGAGGGAACCCCAAACAAAAATCATTTCAAATTGGGGTAAGCACTTGATTCATTCATTTATTTATTTATTTATTTATTTATCTGTTTATCCATTTATACACGTGCTGATGTGAGAAACCACAGACAATTCAACCCACCAACATTTGATTTATTTAATCTTATTTTATTTTATTGATTTGATTTATTATTTTTTTTATTTTTCTACTTACTTACTTATTTATAAACAACAACTAGGCCCTCATAAACAAAAGAAACTCGATTTACAGCCACAAGTTTATTCGCCTGAAGAGAATCAATTTTAGACTCGAAACACGTGTAGCCTCACAAATACCATTATGGACACTTAATGTATCAGCCGAGTTCGAATTCATTGCATTCACTTACGCGCAAATACCCTTGGGAAAGGTATTAATACGTCTCTTCCTTCCAGTTATGGGTTAAATAACAGGACAGATTGGGTTCTATAGCCTTGCCTAGCAACCAGTCTACCGCAGAAAGCAGTGGCAACCTACTGCAGGATAATCTTCTGCCCAGTCAGTCATGTCTCGAAAGAGACATGATCGCCCTGTTTCACGTATGGCACTTAACTGACTGAATGTATCATAACATGTATAATAAAAACAACAATAAATATGCACTTTAAACAAAACGTTCACACTTTTTATCTATTGTGTATATCAATCCTTATTGGGTAAGGAGTTAATTCCCATAGATTTAACCTCCATCATGCCATCAGGAGTTCAAACATGTCCCAGCTCTTTACTTGCAACTCAATATGCCAAAACTAGGGAGATTTAGTCTGATTTCAAACCCAATCTAATAGACTAGCCGTAAACGTATGTCGTAGAGCATCTATTAAAGGGAGCTAGGTAATCCAGATTTGTGATCTTTTGCTAAATTAAGCTAGACTTTATATATATTTTGGAGTGCCGATGTGGAATCGTTACTAGTTTTCACATACCATTATTTAAAGAAACGGACGAATGATTATCATAAAAGCCAGAAATATGTATGGTGCTGTATAAACAGAAATTTAAATTAAATTAAATCATGACAACACACAATCAAATATATAAAATTAAACCAAACAAATAAAAACCACTTAAACTCTTCGACATCTTTTTCTCTAACGATTAGTATCCGTAAAAACTTTTGCAGTATGGAATCGCTCATCTCCGAAAGTGTTGTATACAAATACAACGAATACCCGTGCGTCGTAGGCTGTATAACCTGCAAACCAATGTTGATAATCGGCTTTTAATATAATGACGGAAAACGTGTGTATAAAATATATACTCAATTTATTCTCTCATTAGGTAATGTGTTGCTAGAGTGGAAGATATGGTCGAAGGTGACAGTACACACACATCGAGGGGCCAGGTTTTCCCTGGTGTTTCTCGATCTTAGTTCAAAACCTGATTCTCAACCGACTGCCTCCAAATGAGCTTTGAAAATGTGATAGGTACCGACTTTGCGGCCCGACTCCAGCCACTTCCCCACCCACGGGATGTGGCTTTCCTCTGTCTGTTCTATAAATTCTTTCATGGCTTATACTCCAACGAACATAAGTCACTGGTTCCCCTGCAACAGGTGTTTACTCGTGCAACCAGAATGGCAACTGGGTCTAAACCATTCACAGTTAGATCAACCAAAACTAATAATTTGTGTCTCTTATATAAGCAATTACGTCATATCCTGACACATTATTGTATTATTACAACTTTGACACGTCGCAAATGCGTGCTTATCTTATTGTTTCCGACAACCAAAACACACTTTTCGTTGGCTCTAAAATATAATTCATTGTTTTATAACCTGAAATAATTTAATGTAAATTACATTCGCTTCTGACCCTGGCTGCGCAGTTTCCAAAACAATCAAATATTTTTTCTGACATGGAGACTTTTGCCTGCATTCTTAATTTTCACAACAATCGAATATTTATCAAAACAATGTCTATTTTCTTTTGCTAGCAGTTTGTATATTTTTACTGTTTCATAAAAATACACTTCTTCAGGAAATTATTCAGCTGCTCATATAATCTACAACATTCCTTCATTACGATTTTTTAAAATATTTATCTAGAAACATTTAAGTGCATTTCATTTTTCGACTATCACCTTTCACCGCCCAATTACGTCAATTGTACAATACATTACATAATATAACATAAAAGAAAAAAAAATCAACAATAGATACAGAACAACACATACAAAAGTAATATATATATATATATATATATATATATATATATATATTCCCTATATAATCTCCATTCTGATTAGCCACGCAAAAAACACCCATATACATTCACAGCAAACCAAAAGAATTTGTCATTTAAATGTAAATCATCTACACAACCACACCAACACTGCCTGATGATGAGAACCTATCTCGAAACATAGAAATTTCCATGTTGCAACGTAAAATTGAGATATAACCATATTAAGCTCTATAATTGAGCACTGTTTATAATAAAATAAATGCCAGACCACTCAAAATAAAAAAAACCTTGAGTCCTCTTCACTTGGAATTATATATATATATATATATATATATATATATATATATATATATATATATATTCTAAACATATACTGTTAAATATAATAAACAATGAATGTCTATTATGTTTAATCATGAGCCGTTCTAAACATCGTATTTTGGCTTTAATTTCAGGTGAAAATAAAGACAAAAATTCTCCAACATTTGGATAATTTTTATTAAGTTGGTTTTAAGCTTTCGGTTCACATGAGCCATCTTCAGAGAGGTTACAGGGACGTTAACATAAAAACATCCACCATCAAAGACGACTTTATCTTGTGTTGACATAAAATTTGATAGTGGATGTTTTTCAAACATTTTAATACAAATTAAAAAATACCCACTAGTAGTATTATATTATAAATATAGTTAAATTAAAAATTATATTAGAAAATGATAAATAAAATATTAAAAGACAATTTTAAAAAACAATTTTTAAAAATATCTTAAATGATAGTAATAAATAATATTAATAATAATAATAATAATAATAATAATAATAATAATAATAGTAATAATAAGAATAAATATATATATCAAAGAATTTTAACATTAATAATAAAAAGAAGAAAGAAAAATATCTTGAATAATAGTAATAAAATTATATTAATAATAATAATAATAAATAAATATATAAAAAACCTTTAGCACTAATAATAATAATAATATCATTAGAAAAAAGAAAAAGATCTTAAATAATAGTAATAAAATAAAATAAAAATATTAATAATAACAAATAATAGATATATATATATATATATATATATATATATATATATATATATATATAATTCAACACTAATAATAATAATAACAATATTAAAAAATGAATTAGGTTTAATTTCTAGTAATATTCTTGAGAAGATAATACTATCCATACAGGAGACTCTCCCTACAAATTTATGCAAAGACTCGTCTAATACTATTACATGGTTCCAAAATATTCCAGATAAGATCAAAGCTTCTTTTTTACAATTTGATATCGTAGATTTTTACCCCACTATTTCGTATGATTTATTAGTTAATAGTTTAAATTATGCTAAAAAATTTAATAATATTTCCAATAATTAAATGAATATAATTTTAACATCTAGAAATTCTCGACTAGTATACAATAATTCTAACCGGACTAAAAGTATTAACAGTAGCTTTGATGTCCTAAGGGGAGCTTATGATTCAGCTCAAATCGCGGATCTGATAGGGATATATATATTATATATTCTCGGTAGAATTGTTGATCTTAATTAAGTAGGTATTTACCGAGATGATGGCCTTATGTATATACCTAACAGTAACGGCCCTCTTACGTCTAGAATTTTGAAAAAAATTATTAGAGCATTTAAAATTTTAGGTTTTAAAATCGAAATTTCATCCAATCTCAAAATTGCTAATTTTTTAGACATTAGCTTTAACCTGCCCAATAATTCATTTAAACCATACCAAAAAGTAATCAATCTCCTATCTATATTAATGTTAATTCAAATCATCCTAAATCTATCATTAAAAAAATACAGAAAATAGTTAATATTAGAATAATTAAATTATTATCTAATAAGGAAATATTCGATAAGAATAAAACAATATATAATGAAGACCTTAAGAAGAGTAACTTCAAAGATGAAATAGTATACCAAAAAAATTGAAAGATAAAACAAAAATGGAAACAAAGGCAAAATTAGAAAAAGAAAAATAATATGATTCAACCCTCCTTTTTGCAAGTTTTCCAATATAAACATAGGTAAATATTTTTATATAATTAGTTAGCAAACACCTCCACGAAAATAACCTAAGTAAATTATTCAACAGAAAAACTCTTAAAATTAGTTATTCAACTACCAATAACCTGCAAAACATAATTAATTCTCATAATCAATTACTCAAGAACTTCTATACCAAATCTCTGGAAAATAAACTTTTCAGCAATTGCATCAATAAAACCAACTGCCCCGTTGATGGCAGGTGTAATTCTGAAAAGGCTATTTATGAAACCACTATTTTTTCAGAAGAGGATCCTAGCAAAAAAAGAGTTTATATAGGGATATCTGCAGGTAGTTGGAAACAGAAACTTAACAATCACAGGCACTCGTTTACCAACGCATCTTTGAAACATCAAACTGCCCTGTCTAAATACTACTCGGGCATAAAGGATGGAAGATTTACCCCACTGGTCAAATAGAGGATAATAAAATATGCTGACACTCCTAACAATTTCAGGGACAGGGGTAATTTATGCCTGGAGGAGAAATTGATTATTATCAAAGACAATAATCCAAAGGAACTCCTTAATCAACGT
Organism: Ascarosepion bandense; assembly: GCA_037127315.1. NCBI lineage: Eukaryota > Metazoa > Mollusca > Cephalopoda > Sepiida > Sepiidae > Ascarosepion > Ascarosepion bandense. Next base: position 2,710,339 of record JBBBDQ010000640.1, read on the forward strand.
AACGAATTGATATTTAAATGCAGGCGTATAAAATAATTTAGCTAGATCAAAATTATAATTTAAATTAATTTAATTTAAAAAGGTGGTTTCTTTTGTAGAAAAATCTGGAATTTACCGTTGGAAACGTTTTACTCCAAAATATTTTTTATAGTTATTAACTTTATAGTTATATTATTGTAATGTTTTTATAATATTTTAGACTGTAATATTGTATGTATGTGTGTATGAATTTGCGGGTATGTACGTGTATATGTGTATATATGTTTGTATGAGTGTGTGTGTGTATATATACATATATATATATATATATATATATATATATATATATATATGTGTGTGTGTGTGTGTGTGTGTGTGTGGTGACACACATAAGTATTGCGTACATGTTATTTTCTGTTATAACTCTAGTTTATGTTCGCCATTTTGCCTGATATTTGGTAAGTAAAGTTGTTTTACTTGTGTGGGAAAAAAACTTAAAAACTCATGGTTGAATCTATTATTTTTCTTTCTTAATATTATTATTATTATTATTATTATTATTATTATTATTATTATTAATGTTAAAATTCTTTGATATATATATATATATTTATTATTATTATTATTATTATTATTATTATTATCGTCATTTAAGATATTTTTTTTCATTTGTTTTTATTGTCTTTTAATATTTTATTTATCATTTTCTTACATAATTTTTAATTTACTGTTTTAATTAATTTAACTAAATTTGTAATATAATACTACTAGTGGGTATTTTTAAATTTGTATTAAAAAGTTTGATATACAATTTTAATTTTTTACTGTAAATATATCCCATTATATTTAAAACAAAATTTAATGTTCAATTTCCATGTCATGTTTTTCTAAGAAAGCAAAGGAATTGCAATAGATGCTGGTGTCGATCTAAGATGTTAACTTCAACTTTCTTTCTATCTATACTGGTCGTTCTCCTTCCCTTTCTTTTCCTTTTTTTTTTCTCTTCTTCCCGTTTACCAAATTTCTATATTTTCCTTTTTCTTTCTCTCTTTGTTTTTTTTTTCTTTTTTTTTGAATGAGCGAGGAAATGTTTTTGTAGAGTACCATTAAATGTCTATTCTCGATATGGACACGTGAGTGTCTGTGGGAAATTTTTTTTTCTGAATTATTTTTAATATTAACGGTTGTATCTTTTGGGTCTGACGAGCAGCTTTTTTTCTTTCTGCGAAATACCTATTACCTATGAAATTGTAGAACATCTAAAATTCTTTCTACATTATATTACTCTGTTAAATTAAATAAATAAATTCATCATTGAGTTCTTTGAGTTTGTCTTTATCGGAATTTACCTGACTTAAATACCAAATTACTACATTACTGATGAGCTGTGATACGGCGAAACAGATCTGTCTGCGGATGACAATATATATATATATATATACTTCTATATATACTTCTATATATACTTCTACCCGAAATCTTTCTCTATCTTTCTTATGCGCTAGAATCTTTATACTTGAACTCTTTAAACTTCAACTTTCATCTTATCTTTCAGAATCATGTAAATAGTTACTAATTTTTCCTCTTTTAAATTTATAACGTTTCACACAAAAAATCAACTGTGATAATGTTTAAAACTATATGAAACGATCAAAAATAATCCCCCACAATTCATTTTATGAACGACACTCTTATCTTCTTATGGACTGCTTTGCTTTCGTATTTATTATTTTAGATTTTTTTTTATTTGTTTCTGCTAAATCACTTTGTTTTCCTTTCAACCATGTCAATTCCCTTTATAGAAAAACGAACGAGATCGTATTATTTACAGTTTTAAGTATTGTTTTAGCTCTACAATTTTATGTTTGCATCAAGAAAAACATTTTTGATACTTTTACAAAACACAGTACTATTTTATTACTTTTTCTCTCCATTTCTAATTTGCCTTTTTTTCTTTCATTCTTTCCGTTGCATTGATTTTTGCAGTTTTCAAAATTAGGTGTGTAGCGTTACAAATCTTAGTTTTCTGATCTTGACTCGGTAGTAATTTGTGCGCATGTCCGGGTTAAAAGATGCTTCATGTAACAGTCTCAAGAGACGTGAATGATAGACCGCCTCGTCATTTGAACTCAATTTCATCATGGCGTTTGCACATGGACTCAGATTTCCAATTTTTCTCTCGCTATATATGCCAAAACTAAACCATGGACGCCATGACGATTTTTTTTTTTTGCAAACACTTTAATTTACTTAATTTTCATATCTGCAATGGTGTTCCTATTTCGCAAACTGGACCATTCATTTGCTCAGGCCTATCAAGTATGTCTTGCACTGCTTTCCCCTGTCTCTCTTTCTTTCTATCCCATCTGTGAGTATTAAATTCTCCAGGCTCTCCTTTCTCATTACGTTTCCCAGGAACCTCATCTGTCTGTTCCTGATGAGTATGAGTTTTCTTCTTGTTTCCATCCTAACACCTCATCGTTGCTCGCGTTTTCAGTCCATGGTATCCTCAGCATCCTTCTGTAAAACCATATTTCTCCTACCTCAAGCCTCTCCTTCATCCTTGGTGAGATCGTCCAACATTCTCTGTCATACAGAATGACAGATATGACATAGCAATCCAGCACCCTCTTCTTTGTTTTCAATAAAATTTTCCTGTCTCTCAGTACTTTGGTTAGCTTTGCAAATGCGTCCTTGCCCATGCCAATGGGTCTTTGGATTTCTATATCGCACTTTCCATCCTCTCAGAACACTTCTCAGATATTTAAATTTATTTACTTGTTTTATTTTAGTTTCTCCGGCCTGTAGTTTGCATTTTGGGGTCTTCTTTTTGCTGGTGGCCATACATTCAGTTTTCTTAAAGTTTATGCTCAGTCCTTTCTTCTCGCTTTCTCTAGCAACCTTCTGTAGGAGGTCCTGAATTTTCCTTCCCGTGTCTGTTATCAGCACCGTATCATTCACGTATCTTACATTGTTGAGACTGTGGCCGCCAATGACGAATCCTGACAAGGATTTTATTTATTTCAGACACTGATAGAATGAAATCATTCTTTTTTCTTCTTCCGTTTCGTGACAAATTTAAACATGGTGCAGATTTGTGTAAACTACCTTTTCGAAGTTGATATAAAGGAGAAATAGAAACCTTGAAAACAGATCGTTTCAGTTAAAATGGCCAATTAACCTTCGGCTCATAAGCAATTCAGATAACGAAAATCTCAAATTTTAATAAGTGTACAGACACATGCACACACCCACACACACACACACACACACATATATATATATATATATATATATATATATATATATATACTAGCAGTATAGCTTGGCGTTGCTCGGGTGTAATTAAAGCTTTAAAACTAATCCATGGTCCTGGAGCTCAGACTCAGCCTAAAGAATATTTGTGTGAAGTTTGGCGAGAATCGGATAAAAATTGTGGATTTGTATAAAGGATATACAGACAGATAAACAGACACACACACAAACATCTTGCCTTTTATATATATATATATATATATATATATATATATATATATATATATATATATATATTATCGATTTTCTACACTATTGTAAGAACTGCAACCTTGAAATTTCTGAATATAGTTTCTTATGTCTTTGTCTATGAGTGTATTAAATTTGATTAAAATCGGACCACTCCTTCTATATCCCGATTTTTTCGATTTTCGATTTTCAATATTTATTGGGGGTACCTCGACACAAAACCTAGCTAAGAACACTCGCAGACGCTTATAGTACAACTGTGTAAATTTTCAAGAAAATTAGTTCAGCCGTTTAGGAGTCTATAGGTAACGGACATACACACACACACATACACACACACACATACACACACATACACACACACACAAAGTTTCATTTATAAATAAGTTTAGATATATATATTATAAGGAAGTGAAAAACCTGATGAAGAACAGTATTGTTCTGAAACATGAAAATTCTTGTGTAGTGATATGATGCAATTAACATTTAAATAACGAAACTACAATATAGAGAGAGAGACAGACAGACAGACAGACAGACAGACAGACAAACAGACAGAGAGAAAGAGAGAAAGAAAATGGGTATAAAAAAAATAATTTAAAATGTTAATATCTTTGTAACCACATGTCCCTGGTAAACAAAATTAAATAGGCTTCTTGTTGAACAATGAAATATTTATTCAACAAGATATTTGAAGGGGGCTACAAGCTTCACAAATGTTCAATATGCGCACCACCTGTGACACAGCACTCGTCAAATCGGTAGTCCAGCTTCTACCAACCACGCTGCAGCATGTCTTGCGTAACATTCTCCAGTGCCTCAGTGATTCTCTTCTTAAGTTCCTCTAGGCTTGTAGGTAAAGACGGACATAGACCTATACTTTTATATAGAAATAAATCACAAGGTGGCCATTTTAACAACACATTGCCATTGTGAGTAACACTCTCGAGCCATCTTCCTGGTGTAAAGATTGGAAGCACACGAAACGATAAGCTAAGTAAAGCAAATCTGATTAAGCAAAAGAATTCCACTAATCATCGTTCCTCAATCTCAGGTAAGGCATTCTCCTTGCCAAAAATTAGACAGTCTCTGAGTGAGCGTACCATGCTTTTATGCACGTGCTTATCCATCGCTTAGCTAATGAGCGCTCTGAACCAGCCAATAAAAATAGCTACAATCAGCACCACCACTTTCGCCAACAGGAAGTGCTCTCCGATTCACTTTCAGTCCGAAGTTAGCCATAATTTGGGGGCGGCGAGGTAAGCCTCCGCTTGAGTTTTCACTAAGATAAATCCACACAGTCAGCTAAGTTTGTTTTTACACATTTTGTTAAACTCTGTGATCATTTGAGCGAGAATTGACTATATTATTGCTGTGGATTAGTTTTCACACTGAAGGTTATAATCGTGCTGTGTCGGTTGCTAATCGACTTAACGTACCCAAAATGTTAGGAACTTGATAATCTTCCACTGAAAACTGACTCCTTAGTAATCGGCTAACTTCCGACTAATATCAACTGCCTAGTAGTTCTACTGAACTCCAATAGAAGTCTAAAGAACTCTCTAGAACTTCTAAGAACTCCCTGTTTAATCTTATTAATATTGGAGGGAGAGTCTCTTATCTTAGGAATGGGTGTGTTTCCCCATAACAATTATTAGTCTAAAAAATGTTGTCAATTTTGTGGGGATACTCTGTATACATACATGGTATCCTATAAGTTTCCATACATATGGTTTTTAGCATTGTATTGTGATGATGTAGGCCGGGATATGTGGTGACAGAATTATTGGACCATTTTTCGTTGAAAGAAATCTTATTGCCAATAAGTATCTTAACAAGTTGCAAGAAGAGATTTTTCCATCACTGCTAAATGTGAATGATAACTTCCCAGTTTACACTCAGCAAGTTAGAGCTCCATCTCATTTTGATATTCAAGTACGTCAGTGGTTACATCAGCAGTTTCCGGGTGCTTGGATTGGTCGGTAGCGTCATGTAGAGTGGCCTCCCAGATCCCCAGACCTTACTCCGTTTGATTTTTACCATTGCGAGAATTTGAAGACCTTGGTGTATCGGAAAAGATTCAAAACTTAAATCATCTCAAACCACGTATCATCAACGCCATTACAATCATAACTCCTGCTGTGCTTGAATGTGTTCCTCAGAACATACATCAGAGAGTGTTTTCAATAGAATGGAAGTCAGGTAGAAAATATTATATGCGTTGTAGAGCAACTAGCACCCCTCTAGCACTCTCAAGAATGGAATGGCCTGTGGACCAAGGTAGCTATAAAAATAAAGACTAATAGAATTTCGGTGTGTCATTGACATTCTGAGAAGATCGACTGCGTGCGACAGTCGTTCACTTTTTCTATGGGTGGAGGGAAACCCAGACGAAGCTCAGATGAAGGATAGAGTCTCGTCTGGGAAAAAGCACACAAGAATTTTTGTCCTAGTTTACGAGCTCGGTATTCCCACTTAAATGGCCTGGTGCCGCATCTATTTGGGTATCCGTTCATATGGGGAGGTGATTGATAGTTTGGAGTGTCATTGATGATTCTTATTGGACTGTGCTCTCTGTGACTCTAACGACTTTACCTCTTAACGTTTGTACTACTTGTTGGCTGTTTATGAAGTTTGTCTTATTTGCATTAATATCCCTTAGCACGGATATTGTGCTGTAGATACTCAGCGCACATCTTCTGTGTATCGTCCTGCCACTTCGGTGATACAACAATATGAATAATTTTTTTTTTTTTCATGTAAAAATGTTTATTTTTCCTATGTATAGAAAATTATGTGGCGATATATATATATATATATATATATATATATATATATATATATATATATATATATTAGGGGCGCGGAGTGTAAATAGGCAACGATGAAAAATATATATAAGTGTTGTGGAGTAGTTTTCGCACTGAAAGTTATAATCGTGCTATGTCGGTTGCTAATTGACTTAACGCACCCAAAATGTTAGGAACTTGGTAATCTTCCACTGAAAGCTGACTCCTTAGTATTCAGCTAACTGCCGGCTAATATCAACTGCCTAGTAGTTCTAATGAACTCTAATAGAAGTCTAAAGTACTTCTATGAACTTCCCAAGAACATCCTGTTAACTCTTATTAATATAGGAAGGAGAGTCCATTATCTGAGGAATAGGTGTGTTTCCCCATAACAATAAGTTTATTCAAAAACCAACGAAAGGTATTCTTCAAGGATTTTTTCACTTAACATCAATAAAATGTTATCAAATTTAAAACCAAACATACTAGATATATTCTATAAAAACGTCACGATAGCACGAATTGTCTTCTTAAGGCGCGCCGACGCGACATTTGAAAATGATGAAACCAACAGAGCACAAAAAAAAACCTTTTGATAATGGCTTATGAAAGTTAAATGCACTCATTGCACAACTTATATTTAAATATGTACCGAAAACCAGGCAAACGGTCCAAAGTACTTTGTTACATTGTACCAGTATCCTTCGTATAGTGACTTGTTATAAGCAAAATTGCAATGTTAGCAAAATAGAAAAATAAACTGTGAAAGCCACTGTAATATTAACTGCTTGTTCCTTAGTCTGTTCAAAAAAATTCCAGTGAAATCTATTGAGAACTTTTGGAAATATTCAGTAGACCAAAAGATAATTTACAAACAACAGACAAACATGGGTAAATATATAGCGCCTCTGTTCAACTCCATTCTTAAAAATAAAGAACGATTCAAATTGCTACTGAGAATCAATATACGCACTTTTTCAAATTCTACCCCATGCAAGGGAGTAAAGCCACTAAGATACAAGGTGTTTCTGAGTGTGACAGAATACGAAAAAGAGACATGAAGGAGCAAGAGCAATAGAAAATGAATCAAGAAAACAGAAGATCAAAGTTGGCTGCAAAAAAAAAGCCGGAAGGGAGTTCGACCATTGAGAATTGCGAGAGAAGAAACTATTAGCAAAGAACTTACATTACACCTAAATATTTCAACTTTAAACTGATTAAACCCTGCTTCCAATCGAATAGTGCTATTGAATTCATAGCGGAAAGCTCCTCAGAACAATCCATGACAGCATGGATAGAAAAGGCGCAGGGGAGCTACATTACGGCGGTGGAAAAGTGACTGAAGGTGAGATGCCGTGTTAGGACTAATAACATTGCAGATTCTTCTTCAGATAATTAAATCTGTTGTAACCTAAAAAGGTTACTGAGTGAGAAATAACCAAAAGGGAGGTTGAAAAATGAAATACTAATCTTTATGCCATCAACAAAATACAAATATATTGAAACGATAACAGACATATCAGTATAGATATTGTTGTAACCTAAACAAGATACTGAATGAGAAATAACCAAAAACAGAGGTTGGAAAATGAAATAGTAATCTTTATAACAACAACAAAATACAATACTTGCGTGATCTCGATAATCACTGCTAGTGGTGAACTGCTAGACAGCAATACTGATTTTTAGCTGTATCCCCACTTGAGAGAAAATGAGGCACAAGTCTTTTTTTATTGTGGGTAATCTGAGCCATATAACGTGGACAAAAATTAAATGTCTATTTTTCCCCAGTCTCGTCTGGGATAGATTGTACTCGTTCCATGAGTTATCCCATTTCCAGATGTTTTTTTCTGAAGGAAACGTGGTCCAGTAGATAAAATTGTTGTTTGGATTCAGTGACTTAGCCAAAAGAGTTGTGACTTCAATATCTGGCGACAGCAGTGACGAATCAGTCAGTTCAGTGTCATACGTGATACACGCTATAGGCGATCATGTCTCGAAAGAGACATGACTGACTCGACAGAAGATTATCCCGCAGTATCTTACCATTGCTTTCGGCGGTAGAATGGTTGCCAGCCAAGGCTATAAAACCCAATCTGCTCTATTATTTAATCCATAACTGGAGGAAAGAGCCAGATTAATACTTTTCTCAAGGGTATTTGTGCGTAAGTGAATGCAAGAAATACAACTGGAATTTGAACTTGGCACCCCGATTTGTCGTTCCGAGTTGATATCCACTGCACCACAACGCACATACGCGCGAATAAAAAAAAACTTAAATAATTGAGTTAAATGGCGCTAACTAAAACATCTGGAAGTGGCATGAATCATAGAACAAGAACAATCTATCCCAGGGATCTGTTCAAAATTCCAATCATCTGAAGACGGTCGGAGCAACAGATGCCGAAATGTTGTGAATATGACAATGCGATACGACGGTGAAGCCATCGCTTTCATCTCTATCATTTGGGCTAAACATGTCAGTGAAAAGTTTAAAAGCGAGATAGCCGCGGCAGCGTATATGATATCCTTAACACTATTCAGAGGACAAATTCTGTTCTGAAACTCAATCCAACCCAACAAGGTGGCGCATTTCTCAAATATCAGGTTAATGCATGTACTGTCATTTGCTTGTACTTAATTCCATAAGTATAATTAAATCGGCATATACACAAATAAGACACGCACAAGCACGCATTTGTCTAAATTCGCACACGTACTTCTTATTTTCGGTATGTACGCATGTATCTCAAAGATATGCATATATACGCAATATATATCTTCATATATATATGTATATGTGTGCATGTGGGTTTGTGCATGTGTTTTTTGTGTGTATGCAAGCACACATACCCGAATGCGTACAGAACAACACACGCGACAAAGGAGAGTACATTTTGTCCTTTTAGATAAAAAAAAAAACGAATAAGAAGCTACTTCATTGTTAATAGGTCATGCTTTGAGATTTATATATTTTAAAGTCACGTGTAGGTGGATGTTTGCAGAGTGGGAAGTATTTCTATGCATTTTTTTATAACCAGTTAACTCATCCGACATCTATAAATAAAAACAGCTACGAACTAAAAAAAAAATTAAAAAAACACGGAATCACACACAGAAATATCTTACTGCGTATGAGTACGCATATATTCACACACAGACGTAAGGCTTCGCGCCTAAACCATGGCACAGTTGCCCGACACAGTCCTCAAAGTATGGGATGACCAAGTTGATGTTGACGAAGTTCTACGTCATTTAGGCCGCTACGGAAAGTACCAACTCTTTCTTTATGTGCAGATATTATTGGGAATTGTACCGGCAGCAATTAATATTTTGGCCAATGTATTTACAGGTAATAATCTATTGTATATATTAACATAACATTTCTTCCAATTGTTTGTACCCTGAAGATAAACTTGAGTGTATCGTCGTCGCTAGAAAGGTAACTGTTAAATCACACTTGCTTATGCCATTCTCTTTTTGTTAGTCTGACGAATCTTTTCATAATGATGTTAAAGAGATAAAGAGACTTTAAATGACTTTCTTTATTAGCTACGATTATTCTCTTAAAATAATTGTTGAAATCCCGTTGATATAAAAGTTTAATGCATTCTGTTAGAGTCAACCATAAATAAAATAAAATTATATAATAAGTAGGGACTTTTGGAATTTCTACCAGAAGAGAGTTCTGGACTTTCTGGAAAACCTGGCGACGAGGTCATAACAAATTTGAGATTTCATCCTCGTCACTAAATCTGTTATAACTTAGTCGTAACATATATATATATATATATATATATATATATATGTGTGTGTGTGTGTGTGTGTGTGTGTGTGTGTGTGTGTGTGTGTGTGTGGTATGAATTTCAATGCTCTGTACAAGACTATTTTCTTGTCATAAATCAATTACCATTATTGGCCATACTACAACTTCTTTGAGTAGACTCCTTATATGCCACCTATCTAATAATAGTGCAATAAAAAAATGTTGATTAACCCATAATTTATAAGATGTGCGTTGTGGTACAGAGGATATCGGCTCGGAACGAGAAATCGGGTAGCCGAGTTCGAATTCCAGTTGAATTCATTGCATTCACTTACACGCAAATACCCTTGGGGAAGGTATTAATCCGTTTCTTCCTTCCAGTTATGGGTTAAATAACAGGACAGATTGGGTTCTATAGCCTTAGCTGGCAACCAGTCTACCACAGAAAGCAATGGCAAACTACTGCGGGATAATCATGTCAGTCAGTCATGTCTCTTTCGAGACATGATCGCCCAAGCGTGGTTCACGCATGGCACTTAACTGACTGACTGAATTTATAAGAACCCTTTAAAATATTTTTGGTTGAAAAAACGGAAATACTATTTAACTGACAATATCTAAGTCATTTTGCTATAAGAGGGGCAGTATATATCAAACAATTTTCTCATACCATCAAACTTAACAGTGGAGTTGTTGTTTTTTTTTGGGGGGGGGGGGTTAATAGACAGACGCTCGAGCGATGCCCAGTCGCCCGTGTCACTTGATAGCTTTAAAGAACGATCCTTTTCAAAAACAAAAAAAATGTTACAGTCAAAATATGAGGATAAAATAACGACATCGGAAAAATAGCATCCTTGAAAATGCCTAGTAAAGTGGCTGAAAGAGCTTGGAAAGTCAAAAATTATGGAACATTTTTACATTCCTTATCTCCAGCAAAAAAGAAAACAAATAAGAACTGGAAAAATTAAATAAAAATTAATAAAATATTCCTTGTCGGTCGTTTTTAACGAAACATGTTTAGAATAAAAATTGATGCCTATATATATATATATATATCATCATGCAGTGTGGGTATAGAAGAATCCAAAGGAGTATCCTGTACATACAGTGGTAGGATAACTCTCTAAGAGAGCTCTAAACATATATGCATATAAATACATATAGAGCAAATATAAGAAAGATTAAGACAGACACATTATTTCAGTAACTATCATATATATATATATATATATATATATGATAGTTGACTCTAACATAGTTACTCATTCACTTTACAATAGAGAAGAATTAATTTGCTACATAAAATTGACGAGACTCGAAAATCTTTTTACTACCAATTCTATAGATTCTTAACATTTACTCGAAAAAAATTACAGCGACAAAGGAAAGGTTAAGTTAGTTTTAGAAGTGAGGAGATCTTGCCTTTTTACTGCATTGAAAATCATCATTTGAAATCCTGTTTTTTATATGAGTTTGCTCAATTTGTCTCACAGCTGAATACGTCATGTATGGCATATGTTAAAACCATGTGTATGCAAATTTTACTGTATAGTATATATTTCCATCCGATTGTTCTTACGCACTCAGTGATAAGTTATTCAAATTTTAGCAAAAAGAACAGGCAGATTACAATTTAGAGATTTCTGAAGCAAGCAAGTATAACAATTTAAATATCTGTTAAGTGTTTTGACAGGGTACTGAATAGGCGACACTGAAATCCGAAGGGGCATTAGGAGAGCGAAATTTGCCTTTCAAAAGCTCAACAAGTATTAAGAAACGGAAACATTTCGTTAGAAACAAAGTAAAATTACTGACCCATCACGTAATATCATTTCTCCTATATGTCAGTGGACGATGGACAATCTCATCACAGATGAAGAAAAACCTTGAAACAACAGAAAAGTGGATTCTACAGGAGGATATTGAAGATAACATGGACCGAACATGTGAGCAACGTGTTTCTAGAGAAAATGAAAGCGAAAAGGACAATTATACTTAGCATCAGAAAGTGACAGTAGAAATTTCGTCAGCACATAATGAGGAAAGAGGGCTTGGAAAATTTGATACTCACATGACAGATTGAAGGGAAATGGGGCAGAGTAAACAACATACTTAGCGAACTTAAGAGAAGTAACATTTTTTTTTAATTCTTAAGTGCTACAATGAACTGAAAATTGTGAAGAGTCATGATCACCATAATTTTCTGAAAGGACACGGCACACAGAAAAAGATTCATGTTTCGAAACAGTATAATAATAAAATATCTATTATTGGATTATTGGATTAACAATGGATTATTGGATTAACAATGAGTATTTAAAATTAACTAGCGAACTGACATTCTTAAACATTTTTGAAAACTGTAGAAGAGACGGCTCAGGGTATATAAAGATTTTTTAAACTAACGTTGCAAGCTGCTTTTCCCTGATATCAGATTTTTTTTTTGTATCGTGTCTCTTCGATCTGTGAGCGACGATGACTCCCCACAACGGCTTATTTGTATCACTAAGCAGTGTTTGAGACCGTACTATCCCTCACAGTCTCTATTCGGCCATTCATTTTCGCAATCACGTTAGGTAATTCACCTGCTGTTTCCCTCTGCCCTCCACTATATCCTGTGAGTGTTACTTTCTCCGAGCCCTCCTCAGTGGAAAGTACGTAATTATTTTAATAACGTGTTAAGCCACTTTTACTAAATTTAGCTTAATCTAACACAAGGTCATATTTACTCTTCTCCCCCACTTGAGAGAGATGTGACACAAGGTCTTTTTTTAATGTGGGGAACATGAGCGCATACGCGCAGGTCGTGGTCAAATATTACCTATCCACCGCTTACGCGGAGGATAGGTTTAAAACCGGTTTAAACTGGTTTTATTCGGTCTTAATTTGATCATTTCGGACCCCAGACAGACGGCCGGGGGCCGAGGTAAATCTAACGCAAGGTAATCAATGTCAAAATTTTCTCGAGGAGTTATGGTTTATCAGACTAGATTGTTAACCACTGTTATGCATTACCGGCCATAATTATTAGGCTACCCCAGTATTTAAAAAAAAATGTAGTATTTATTGCCAAGTGAATAATTGTAAATGAAAATAGAATGGTTCGTTTGTTAATATTGCACAATAACATGTTCATCTAATGAATTAATAAATATTTAATAATTACCTATATTGCAGTTGCATCAATGAAAGAATGAAGAAAATTTAGGATGATTCGGACGAGTTCATCTTTGCTTCCTTGCCTTGTAAAATTTTGCAAAGTAATAATAACAAAAGAATCATTCTATTTTCATTTGGAAATAAATACTAAAAATAATATGAGATACATCATGTCTTTAAAAAAAACTGGGGTGGCCTAATGATTATGGCCGGTAGTATATGATGTGAACTTCTTTTATGATATGTTGTTATAGTTTTAAATATATAAATATGTGTGTGTGTGTGTGTGTGTGTGTGTGTGTGTGTGTGTGTGTGTGTGTGTGTGTGTGTGTGTGTGTTTACTAAGCTTAGTACACTATTGTACGTGTTTGAAAGATAGTGTTTTGCTAATTTTCAAAGTAGGAAAAGCCTGCATTTTCTTTGAAAATCAGCATTCGAATTCATTTTAAATGGGTTCGAAAACGGTTTCAAGGTGAAAAATATATAATTTTTTAGTCACGGGAAAGGTTATCCGGTAACTTTTTTGCTAAATAAAGTGTCTCAAAAATAAAGGAAATATCTGAAAATGTACTCCTAGACTTTCAAGAAAATGATCGTCTCTAAGCTTTCTGAAAAAAGCTGCTATTCAGCTTTCCTGAAAATACTGTCCACCGGAAGTTCTTATGCAAATCACATAAACCTTAATAACTCACAGTTGCTTTGAACAATTTTTGTCAAATTTTAAACAATTAATATAAATGTCAAACCAAAGCTTGAGTTAAATTTTTAGATAGTTTCAACATGTTTTATTAACGTTATTAGATTTATTATAAAAACTGCAGTTGGAAGTTCTTCATGTGCCATGTTTCTTCAAGACGTAGGCGATCATGGACTTTCACTGGGCTTTGTCTCTAGTCGCACTCAATAATTTTTCTCTTTGTATCTCTTTTAAGCCCCGCTCCGTCAACCATTTGCTTAGACCTAACAAGTACGTCTCGCGCTGTGTTCCCCTTTTTCTTCTATTTATTCGACCTGTGAGTATCAAGTTCTCCTCTCAATAAAGCAAATATTTTAAAACGCCAGTTCAGTTAAGTGTTATGCGTGATAATTTCGAGACACGACATAGGCAGAAGAATTTCTCGCAGTGGGTTGCCTTTGCTTTTTTGTGGTAGACTGACTGCCAACCAAGGCTAGAAAATCTAATCTGTCTTGCTATTCAATCCATAGCTGGAGGGAGGAGAGATGGATTAATACCTTTCCCAGGGCTGTTTGTGCATAAGTGAATGAAATAAATTCGACTGGAATTCGAACTCCGCCCTCCGATTTCTCATTCGGAGCCGATATCCATTACACCACAATGCACATCTCAGCAAAAACTACATGTAAATTGACTCTTGTGAAGTCATTTTCATTAATCCCGGGTGACACACAACAGACCTGAAAGGTGGGCCAAAGGATGGATTTTATCCAATGCAGATGTGCCTGTGGCTAAAGGAAGGCAGCAAGGAAGTGGCGGATTGACAATATGGGCGGGAATTGTCGGCCAAACAATTATTGAACGATTTAATGTCGATGAAGTACTTAAATGGAACAGTGTTAGCTATTATGGTTTTATAGACAAGAATTTATTTCAATGATGCACTTTCAAAGTGAAGTGTGTATTTATGCTCCTTCAAATGTATGTATGGTTACCCATGATTTTAAAAGGTTTACATAGTAGAAGATAATGGAATGGCCACCATCAAGTCCTGATTTGAACCCGATCAAAAATCTACGGTCATTTGTGAAGACGAAATTACATGAAGGTGGCACACAATAGGATATCAAAGCAGAACCATGGGTCGCAATTGAGATCACCATGTTGGAAATTGAACCTGCTGTAAAAAAAAAAAACAGTTAATGAAATCAATGGATGCCTGTCTATATTTCTTAGATAAGTTATTGTAACTATTTACACTAATTACATTATAATGCATCAATGAATAATGGAGTGTTGGCTTTTACTGAGAAGGATCATTATATTAATGTAAATTCTTCAGATTTATTTGTTCTATTGTAAGTTTCGATGGCAACCTACTGCGGGATATTCTTCTACCCAGTCAGTCATGTCTCTTTCGAGACATGATCGCCCAAGCGTGTATCACGTATGACACTTAACTGACTGACTGACTGACTGACTGACTGAAGTAAAAAGTAATTTTCTAGTTTTGCATAATAACTTCAAACTGTAGTTTTTGTTTTATAATAAATGCAATGAATCGGTCAGTTAAGTGCCATACGTGATACACGCTTGGGCGATCATGTCTCGAAAGAGACATGACTGGCTGGGCAGAAGATTTAGGTTGCTATTACTTTCTGTCACAGACTTGTTGTCAACCAAGGCAATAGAACCCAATTTTCCCTGCTATTTAACCCATAGCTTGAGGGAGAAGAGAGGGATTAATACCTTTCCCAAGGGTATTTGCGCGTTAATAAATGCAATGAATTCAACTGGAATTCGAACACGGCTCTCCGATTTCTCATTCCGAGGCGATATCCACTGCACCACAACACGCATCCCGCAAGAACTTTAACAAAACAGGTTGAAACTACCTAAATATTTAACTCAAGCTTTGTTTTGTCATCTTTTTTGACACCTTGAATTAATTCAAGACACCCTCTTAACTAGTAATCTTATCATTTGACACACCCAAATACAGAACATTTTATAAACTATTAGAAATAGCGCAAAAATAAAAACTTCTTATGACATTGTTGACAATATTTTCTCTATCACTTTCTCTGTTTTATTTCATAAATAAATGGTAATTGTATTATTAATAAACATTTTTCTTTGGCACTCATTAACTGAACATCGAGTACTGCTTTCGCTTGAGATTCATAGAATCATTATCAAAAGAATTATTCAGGAAAATAGGTTTCTCGTGTGCTGTCGTTGTTATCGCTCTTTCCAGCATTGATGGTGGGTGAGTCATTTTTAATATTTTATTTCAAGTAGTATAAAAAGTCAGCATCTTGATTCAGTCAGTTAAGTGCCATACGTGATACACACTTTGGGCGATCATGTCTCTTTCGAGACATGACTGACTGGGCAGAAGATTATCCCGGTAGACTGGTTGCCGACCAAGGCTATAGAACCCAATCTGTCCTATTATTTAACCTAGTTAAGAGACGGATTCATACCTTTCCCAAGGGTATTTGCGCGCAAGTGAATGCAAGGAATTCAACTGGAATTCGAACTCGGCTCCCCGATTTATCGTTCCGAGTCAATATCTACTCCTTCACAACGCACATAACCTCCAAGGAGAATTAAAAATTATCCCACTTAGCGAATGATTCTCTTAAAAGGAGCTCCATATATTGAGAACTCAAAAGAGAAAAAGTGTCACTTATCAAATGTTAGAATACATGAAAAAGCACGCTTAGATTTAACTAGCAGTATAGCTCGGCGTTTCTCGGGTGTAATGAAAGCTTTAAAACTAATCCATGGTCCTGGAGCTCAGACTCTTTGGACGTTGGCACGAAAGACTATAAAAAGCAATAGTTGTTTCCAGTTAAAGCGAAACCGGAGACTGAAAGAAAAATGAATGGATGTAAGTCAAATTTTGATTTCCTGCTATCGATATCAAATAAGTTTATTTCGTCGTAAACTGAATTTTGAAGGCTAAATAAGTCCTCTGAGTAAATCGTATCATGGCTGAGACTAAGAACTACAATTATACCTACTTAGAGCCAAACCCGAAAACTAAAATAAAAGTGCTGAAAAAAAAATACAGACATACAGGCAGATAAACAGACACACACACAAACATCTTGCCTTTTATATATATATTATCGATTTTCTGCACTATTGTAAGAACTGCAACCTTGAAACTTCTGAATATCGTTTCTTATGTCTTTGTCTACGAGTGTATCAAATTTGATTAAAATCGGACCACTCCTTCTATAACCCGATTTTTTCGATTATCGATTTTCGATATTTATCGTGGGTACCTCGACACAAAACCTAGCTAAGAACAATCGCAGACGCTTATAGTACAACTGTGTAAATTTTCAAGAAAATCGGTTCAGCCGCTTCGGAGTCTATAGGTAACGGACACACACACACACACACACACACACACACACACACAAAGTTCCATTTATAAATAAGTTTAGATAAGATAAAGTCAAATTGTTTTAATGTTAATGTCCAGTGGATTAAAGGAAATAAATATCGTGTTTTATTATTTTCTGAAAAATTCAGGAAATTTCAAACCTTTAAACACGGTATTAGGCATTAAGTTTTTCATAATATTTAATTGTTTCATTTTAGCTTTGTTACAGATACATCCGTCATGATGGTACCCCCCTTGATGGTACCCCCCTTGATGGTACCCCCCACTTGATACAAAATGAGATTCAGTAGGGAATTTTTATTTTCGAAACTAAAAATCGAATCCAGCAAAATTTTATTGAAATCCCATTTAAACGTAAGTGTACGGTAGAAACCTCCCTTCCGCTTCTTTTGTTAATTTTGGTCTGTGTAACGGTTTCATTATGATTCGTTAAAATCTTAAAGTATAATCATTATAAAGGTTTTTATAAATGATTACCATCTACAAACTATCTTTTCATTTTATAATTATTATTAATTTTTGCTGACCCACTAGGATTCGAACCAGACCACCAGTGTCAGGTGTTGGATAACCGTACCATCGAAAGCTACCATCGTAAAATGGAAAATTTCACTGTTGAAAATTATGAAAAGTGCTCTATAAAAATACAAGAAGCTGGAGATTACCAATTCCTGGTTTGTCCTGGCAATTACACTTACACAGCTGCTAAATACACATCTTTTGTGTCTGAGGTGAGTTTAAATCGTCAGTTTAAATCGTTAAACCCCTGTTTTGTAACATTTAGATTAACTGCGGGGAATTCTAGTGGGTCTTTCTGCTGACATTGACCTGTCAAAGATCTTTCAATTCGCATAGCACGCTCAGGGATATTAATGAAAACCTAGCATTAATCTGGAAATGGCGATGTAGCCTTTTCGAAATAGTCCCTTTCAGACCTCCTACATTTGTCTCAACATTCCTTCGAGTTTTCAAAACAATCAGAAAAGCGCTTTTAGAGACCACCATCTTCTGACGTGTCCTGATCTCCTTAATCTTATCCACAGCATTTCAATGACGTTTAGCTTTGGGTAAAGTCAGAAATCGCAAAGCGACAAATCTGAATTAAAGATTATTGGGGTTACGCGATCTTAACCCCCACCACCAATACCAATATAAAAATAAATCTCTTCGTGCAATCTCGTTATTGACTGAATAATTTCACAAGAGATATTATGTTCACGCATGTGCAGTAACTTCACTTTGTGATTCATTAACAAGTTACATCGAAGCTTGGCAACAAGTCTGAAGAACATCAAAATAGCTTGTTACTTTCTGGACATACCTTCCATTTGCACATTGTTGATGCCAGAATAAAATTTTCGTTTGTCCAAACGGCCTGTAGTGATAGTCATTTTTTTTTCTTCTGAAGTGCTAAGATGAAGTGACATCTTTATAAATCCAAAATTGTTCAATAGTTTCAAAGGATGAGGATGTAGTTTTGCTGAACTGAAAAAAGAAATTCATGTTACATGACCGACATACAAAATTTTATAAAGAAAACATTCTGAACTGAAGTCGAAGGGAGTATGTAATAATGTAAGGAAATCAACCTCGTGCTAATCAATGCATAGAATGAACGATCTTTATGCTTTGTTTATGCAATAAAATTAATTAAAACTTATGGTGGAACTGAAACATATGTTTGAAATAATACTTTGTCCAGAAAAAAAAACAAGTTCTTTGTTATCGTATGAAAGCATCTCTCAGTTGACCAATCAGTCAGTCAGTTAAATGCCATACGTGATACACGCTTGGGTGATCATGTCTCGAAAGAGACATGACTGACTGGTCAGAAGATTATCCCGCAGTAGTTTGCCATTGCTTTCTGCAGTAGACTGGTTGCCGACCAAGGCTATAGAACCCAATCTGTCCTGCTATTTAACCCATAACTGAAAGGAAGAGACGGATTAATACCTTTCCCAAGGGTATTTGCGCGTAAGTGAATACAATGGATTCAATTGACCAATACATCTTTTAAAATAGCTGGGTACAAGTTAACACGTAGAAACAGTATTGAAGAATATAGTAAAAACCCAAAATAGATTCATTTACAAAAGAAATTTTTGTGACGTAATTTTTTAAAATCTTAAACGTTATTTATTTTTTTATCTTTTTATTTCTCTTTTTAATCTTATTTTTATTCTCATTTTGGAATATGGCCTGTTGCTGAGGATACGTGAAACCTCTCTTGGGGATTTCATGTTGAAATGTTCATTCAACATTTTTGAATTTTGAAAATTTATTTTAATTAATATATATATATATATATCGAGGTGAAGAGGACCCAAGGATTTACGATTTTGAGTTCCCTGAGATTTATTTTTTATAAACAATGCTCAATACAATAAATATTGTAGAGTATAATCATATATTTATGAATTAAAAGTACATTACGACACGGAAATTTCTATGTTTCGAGAGAGAATCTCGTCATCAGGCAATGTTGGATATTGGTTGTGAAAATGATTTACATTTAAATACAAAAAAACCATCGGTTTGCTATTTGTGTATGTGGGAATATATAAAATTTATGTGTGTTTTCCTTTTAAATAATCAGAATAGATTCACTTTGAAATTTGGCCAGTAGTTTCTAGGGAATATATATTTACTTTTTTCTTTTTTCTTTTATTTTCTCCCTAACGGTCAAAGTGTCAACCTACTTTTAACCTAATTTTATTTTCCTTTTTTTATTTGTATTGCTTCTCACTATATCGTATTACCTTTGCGTATCTATTCTGGTATATATATATATATAATACAAAAGTTCGATTTTAAGAGTCTCATCGAAACCGGTAGTTATGTGAACGCGCTGTCTCGTCCCCTTAACTGGTATTTGAGTAATCCTTCTCTTTTTGCAGAAAATATGCTGATTAAAGACCCATTAACAATCCACGGAAAGTATTTAACTGATTCTATAACCCTGTTATTAACAAACCTTGTTGCTATTGTTCGACTACTGTTTCTTTCTTTGTTTTGTTTTTTGTTGTTGTTGTGTGTGTGTGTGTGTGTGTGTGTGTGTGTGCGCGCGCGCGCGCGCACACACACACACACACACACACACACAACAACAACAACAAAAAACAAAACAAAGAAAGAAACAGTAGTCGAACAATAGCAACAAGGTTTGTTAATAACAGGGTTATAGAATCAGTTAAATACTTTCCGTGGATTGTTAATGGGTCTTTAATCAGCATATTTTCTGCAAAAAGAGAAGGATTACTCAAATACCAGTTAAGGGGACGAGACAGCGCGTTCACATAACTACCGGTTTCGATGAGACTCTTAAAATCGAACTTTTGTATTATATTTGTGTGTGTGTGTGTGTGTGTGTGTGTGTGTGTGCGCGCGCACGCGCGCTTTTAGATTGCCTTATTTTCCCTAGTATTTGGAAGGAATATTGTTCTTATGTTTGCATACAACAGCCTATCCAAACGCCTTCGTCAATTGATTTACGTAGATCTTCAAATCGCAACATGAGTAAAGAGGTTAGGAACGAGGTAGAAACGACCGAACTGGGGTTGGAATACGTATCATGTTTTGATTACTGTATTTTAGAGTTTGTTTTTGTTGTTTTTTGTTTGTTTTTTTTGTTTTTGTTTTTTTTTGAATGCGTGTAATTTTCCAGCAGTGATCACTGTTGTTACTCCTGCTAATATTCGTTTGTTTACATATCTTCTCTTTCGTATGTTTTTTGTGTTGAATAATATTTTTTTATAATCATTCAAACCCCATGCAAGATAGTACTACCAATGGTGCGTAAGGGGCTATATAAGAGGAGAGTGGTGGGAAAGAGCAACAACTTATAGGAGTGTCAGAGAATTGGTAAAAGAAGGATGAGCACACTAGTGTGAAGAAAGCTAATGAGAGTTGAGTGGACGGGGAAAGGAAACGAGGGAAAAGATGCAAGTCAAGGAGATGGAAGATGGCAATTGATGCTTCATTTAAAGTCTTGGAGATTGTAGCTGTCAGAGAAGCAAGTATACGGAAGGGAATTCCACAGGCGGAAAGTGCGAGCAAAAAAGCTACCAGAATAGAAGTTGCGGTTACATTTTATTGTTTTCACTGTAAAATGGTGGGACCTAGTTACTAGTGTAGTAGCTGGAATAAATTCATGCAAAGGAGACACCAGGGAGCTAAGCTCATCGGAGCAGAAGCCGTGAAAGTATTTATAGAAAAGACAGAGGGCAGCCACATTACGCTGATGAGAAAGCGACTAGAGCTAAGCTACTAAATCGAGATCGATCACATTGCAGACTCTCAGTTGGATTTTGACAAGCTGAATAGCAGGGGCACCTGACCAGATGTGACAGCACTATTCAATACACGGGCGGATGGTAGATTTATATATTTTCAAGATGAATTCAAACGGGAAAAACTTCCTAGCCCTACACAGGGAACCGACCTTCCTAGCAGAAGATTTAGCTATGGATTCAGAGTAGTCTTTCCATTTTAAATAGGCTGAGAGAGTTAGGCGGAGGAGGCGCAGTGTTTTGCTTTCGTGGAGATTAGCCTGATCCATCCTAATGGGGAGTAGGAACGATTGTCTATGGTGGTTAACAGATAGCAGCTTAGTTTTGAAAGCATTAAAATTCAGTCTGTGGCGGACTGAGATAAGAAATGGCTCGTGAAGCCATTTCTTACCTCAGTCTGCCACAGACTGGAGGTCCTTTTCAAGATTTCTGATCGAGGCGGCAGTAAATGGTGGTGTTGTCAGCGTAGATGCCTACTTATGATCTGATTACATCAAGGAGATCGTTGATGAAGATCAGAAAAAGCGTAGGACCTAAAAGAGAGCCTTGAGGGACACCCGCGTTCGTATGATAATATCTGGAGGCATGTCCGTTCAATACTATTTTCATTACGCAATTTAAAAGGAGCGACTGGATTAGATCAAACAATCGTTCAGTTATACCATAGCCCTGTACTTTGCGTAGAAGGCTAGCATACCAGACTGTCAAATGCTTTGGGGATATCCAAAGCAACCGCTCCAGCTTCGCCATTCTTATCGAGAGCCTGGTATATATACTCAGTGATGGTCGTTAACATATCAGTAGTATACCTAGTGAAGCGGAAACTATACTGTTTGTCAGAGAAGAGAATGTGGGCTGTGAGATGTTTAACCACTTCAGCATTGATAATAGCCTCGAACACTTTGCTAAAAATCTGTACGAGACTGATAGGGCGATAATTAGAGGGGTCAGATGCTTCTCCAGAATTCTTAAATACAGGAACGCAGAGGAGAACTTTCAGCCTGCATGAAAGCAAGAAGCATAGAGGCAGTAACTGTAGAGTTTAGAGAGGAGAGAGGAGAGTTCAGGGGCACATTTATTCAGGACAATGATTGGGATTCCGTCGACACCGCTCGCTTTATGGGGGTCAAGCTTTGAAATGATTTTAGAAACCAGCAAGAAGGTAATGGGGACGTCATTCAGTTGAAGCTCAATTCTAGGTGGGATACGGATACCCCAGTTGAATTCAATGTCGAGTTGGTGGAGAATCTGCGAGCAAAGCACTCGGCTTTGTCCGCTGAAGATGGGTGGACCTCAAATTCATTGATTAGAGGGGGGATTGAGGTCTTACTGTTATTTACAGAGCCGCCAGTAGTCTTTGGAGTTGAACTTGCGGGATGCTATACGCTGCTTCACTCTGTCAGCAAACAGCAGCTTAGCATCATGAAGGATCCTCTTGTACGAGCAGAGGCAAAAAAGGGGGCCTATCATTGTCAGACGCGTGGCTCCGATAAAACCGGAAGAAGTGAAATCAAGAAGCGACAAAGAGTATAATTTCGTTCCTCTAGATCTACTGTTGATCCTAACTGTCGTTACACAAAATCAGTGATAACTTTGTGCATAAAAAATAAGAAGCCACAAATCATGACTTTTTAATCATAAAAGTGAACGTCACCATATAAAAATAAAGCTGTTATTCAAATCGTGATTAACCGAGCAAAAGTAATTCTTCTTCGGGCACATTTTTCTATAATGTACTAAGCAACATAAAACAAACACTTATCAACAGTAAATTCCCCAACCATGTCGTTGAGGAACAAACAAAATTAGCATTAAAAACTATTCTAATATAAATATAAATAAAAGCACCATTAACTTAAATTACTGTAACCAGAAATATCTCAACTGTCAGTCAGTTGAGTGCCATACGTGATACACGCTTGGGTGATCATGTCTTAAAAGAGACATGACTGACTGGGCAAATGATTATCAGTAGGTTGCCATTGCTTTCTGCGGTAGACTGGTTGCCAGCCAAGGATATAGAACTCAATCTGTTCCGTTATTTAACCCATAACTGGAGGGTAAGACGGATTAATACCTTTCCT
This sequence comes from Ascarosepion bandense, assembly GCA_037127315.1. Lineage (NCBI taxonomy): Eukaryota > Metazoa > Mollusca > Cephalopoda > Sepiida > Sepiidae > Ascarosepion > Ascarosepion bandense. The sequence continues at coordinate 2,734,006 of JBBBDQ010000640.1, forward strand.
AAGGGCATTTGCGCGTAAGTGAATGCAAGGAATTCAGCTGAAATTCGAACTCGGCTCCCCGATTCCTCGTTCCGAGTCGATATCCACTGCACCACAATGCACATCCGCCCAATGCACGTCCAAACTGTAGAACCCCATTTAAAATTGTACAAAAAAATCAATAAATTTAATTAATATCACTAAAAATCACAATTCTGTGCGAAAAAAGATTCCGCAGAAATCGACTCATTTTTGTGCTAAAACATGGGCGCCAAATTCAAATTTTCACATTAACATTTATAACCAATCAGCGACGTTATTCCAAATGACATGCCAGCTTTGAGAAAGCTGATGACAATATCCTTTATTGTTCGCTACAATTGAAAGTTCACTCGAGAAAAGGCTTAACTATATTTTCTCTTCTAAAATAGATATGAATTATTGATAAATATATTTATTAACTAATAACGATAGATCTATCTATCGCCCGGTTCACACTCTACCCACATCTATTGAACAGGCTAAGAGGCTCACCCATTTTTCCCTGTTTAGGATGTGGTTTCCGGCTTTCTCTTTTCCAATCTTTTCACTATTACGTAACCCCCTGCACATCAGTCAGTGGCGTTACCGCCTTGCTCGGGGTGATACGATTAAAAAAAAAACAATTAACTTCTGAGTTTAGAAAATTTAACTTTTAGCTTCCTTAATCCTATTTTTCTTATAAATATCGTTGCGTAAATTCACAAAATCAGTTTTCAGTTTTTAGGTAAACATTTGATCAGGGTTCGTGCGCATTGCTTATTACTCACACCTTTTGTATAGTTGATTTCTTAAGCTTGGTATAATTATTGACTATATTATCGCAAAACGTTTTTCGTTTTTTAAATATATTATCCAACACGAAAACATACGAAAGAGAAAATATGTAAACAAACGAATATTAACAGGAGTAAAAACAGCGCTCACTGCTGAAATATTACGCGCATGCATAAAACAATGCAAATATGTGACTCGTTATATAGTCGAATACCGCTTTTGAATTACACTAATGCAATTCATTGTAAATATTGCGTTGTAAAAAATGGTAAACAAAATATATCCTACTGAACTTTGCTTGGGAGGAATTTGCAATTCGTTTCTTCAATTCTTTCAACTTGAAATAAAAATAAATATTGCTTTTATACTCAATAATAACAATTATCTAAATTTGTAGTGCTGTATTTGAAGATTATTTCTTTTCTTCGGCTCTCACACGCGTTTTCGTCTAGACAACTATTAACATGAGGATAAAGCCATTAAAATATAATCCACCGGTATTTGTCATTTAATGGTTGCAAAATATCTCTTAATTCATCATTTACTATTAAAAAAAACTTCGAACAACTTCCCTAATTATTACCAATAAATCCGGACCTAAAATACACCTCGGTAATAAGAATATTGCTAAAGAAGTATTCTAACCTTTTGGGGATTGAAGCTCGAATAACCATAATCACAAAATAAAATTAATTTTCCATTGGTTACATAAATACAACCCACTAAGTTAACTAGTCATTTACATAATGTAATTCGTCTCAAGTTATGGATTAAATAGCGAAGCCGAGTGGATACTATAGCATTGATAGGCAACCAGTCTTCCCCAGAAAGTAACGGCAGCCTACGGCGTGAATTCTTATGATAGTTGAATCATGAATTGAAAAGAGACATGATCACACAGGCGTGTATTATGCAGGAAGGGAAGATGGTTTACACACAAGCCATTGCATCACTACCAACCGAAATATAACTATTAACATAAGACAAATATAAGTAAATAATCTATATATTAATCCTTAAGTACCTACGTGTGTCACGCGTTTGTTCTAACGACTCGATACAAGAAGTACAACTCATGCATTTACCTTTTTTACTTACCTCCCTTTGTATAAATTTCGCCGTATTCCAATATGACCTGGAGATTAAAGATAAACTTCGTAAACTTTATTACATAGCTGTCATGGAAAATGGTTCCATCTTATAATTATGGACAACTAGTTGTCAAATTCAGTTACTTGCATACGTTTTAAAACCAGTGACACCAAATTAGGTAAACAGCAACTATCAATCCTCATTCAGTCATTTTGCCCAGAGTAAATATTTGTAACTGGCTGAACCCGTGAAAAAAATTACGGATCGTGTAAAATATCATTTTCATGATTTCAAATAAAATTCAATGGATGTTGATTAAGTAAAAAAATATTGGGATAATCATCTGCCCAGTCAGTCATGTCTCTTTCGAGACATGATCGCCCAAGCGTGTATCACGTATGGCACATAACTGACTGAATGAATATAATAGTTGGAATCATACTTATACTGGTCATAAAGTGGGGGATCGTTTTTCTATTGTTATGAAGTAATAAACTGATCCCCCTCTAATTACTACATAATATAATACATCTCTTCACCCTCTAGTTATGAGTCAAATAACATGAGAGATTGGGTTCTATAGCCTTGGTTGACAACCAGTCTACTGCAGAAAGCAATGATAACCTACTGCGGGATAATCATCTGCCCAGTCAGACATGTCTCTTTCGAGACATGATCGCCCAAGCGTGTATCACGTATGGCACTTAACTGACTGATATATATAGTAAATATATTTATGTTATTTAATATAAAGTAAAGGAGAGTATAATAGAGAGAAATATAATTGTAATAGTTTATTCAATCAGATTGGATGTGCTTTGTAGTGCAGTAGATATCGACTCGGGTCGACAAATCGTGGTGCCGAGTTCGAATTCCAGTTGAATTCCTTGCATTCACTTACGCACAAATGCCCTTAGGAAAAGTATTAAACCCTCCAGTTATGAGACATGGTCGCCCATAGCGTGTATTACGTATGGCACTTAACTGACTGAAACCTTAATATAGACTATCGACTTAGATAGACTATCGCCCGGTTCACACTCCACCCATGTCTATTGAACAGGTGTAGAGACTCATCCCTTGTTCCCTGTTTAGGATTTGGTTTCCGGCTTTCTTTTTTCCAAACTTTTCACTCCTATGTAGCCCCCTGCACATCCTTATATATAAGGTGTATCAAAATACTTTTACAAAGCCCATCGTCACAGCAAGTCATAACAAATGTTGAAAATGCCTTCCGCCGCTTACTTCTATACAAGCATGAAACCATTGAATCATTGACACTTTAAAATATTTCCACACGGTGTCGAATGGTTTCGCAGGCCCCCATGATATTTGTTCTTCGTTGTCAGGCGTATGAGCGGATCTCGGTCTTCCTCGACGAATAGTTTTTGATGCCATGTTTGTGATGCCTGTCTTAGTAATGCGAAGATAAACAGGAGCAAAAGTTGGATGAATCAGCTGCCTTAGGTCTGAAAATGCAATTTGATGCAGCCATGCAACCACACGTTCATAACGCGACCGTTTGTAAAAATCATATCTGCCTGGTCACAATATGAATATCCTGCCATTGTTAAACGGAACACTGCTCTGTTAACCCACTGCTGTAAACAATAAAATTTGAAAACAGACCAGCAGCAAATGTACACGAATGACAAATGTAACCTGGTCTACACGGCAACACTGCGCCATCTACCAGAAACTTTCTTGAAATTTAATAACCCAAAAACAAAATTTTGTGGATAAATAAATGTTTATATGGACTTTTATTCTTGTTTTGGTGTGATGGACCCGCCTGTAAAGTTTGTAAAAGTATTTTTGATGCACACTGTATTTGTATAAAAAATAGTCAAATAAGATATTATTCAAGCAAAGCGGCCAGAATTTATAAAGAGACGTTCTATTAAGAAAATGCATTACGCGCCCAACATAACGAGAAAAATAACAAAAAACAAATACAAAACCTAAATAAAACAAAATAAAACAAAAACTAAAACGAAATGAAATTTATATTTAAAAGCATCAACCATCTAACCGTATCAACCAGTGATCTTGAAATCGACTCATCGAACAGCTGAAAAATCCCAGACTCACAAGTATCGACAATTATAGTATTTGCTTTCCAGTAAGCCAATCGAAACTTTAAATTACGAAACTTTAAATTACAAAAAAAATAACAGACCCCCTACCTCAATAAAAAAACAAAAATAGACATAAAAAACAAAACAAATTCATATCTTGACAGCCGAGGTATATATACTCTTTTATTTTATTGTATTTTATTTCAATTTCCGAATAAGTTTTTTCACAAATAGATCATCATTGCGAATAAACTCCTCAAAGTTCATGTCTTTTTCTTTCGCTTTTATTCGAGCACTTTCGAACGTCTCGGTCATTATCAGGAACTGCATTTGGTCAAAATATCGTAGACAAAGGTTTGTTAGGTACATCCTGGAATTTTTGGGACGCTATATATCAAATTTAAATGTACGTTTATCATTTAAATAGCGTCACGTATGGAATGTTTTCACAGAGTTTGCCAAAACTAGAAAACGACTATATTAAATCTTTTATTATAAGGATTTTATTCACATTTTAAAATACCATCTCCTATAGTGAAAGGTATTTTAATTAATAATATCTTCGAAAATTGTCTTTCTTTACAATCCATGTAGTGCAGCATTTAGACACTAGCTATAGAGTCAGTCGGTCAGTTAAGTGCCATACGTGATACACACTTTGAGCGATCTTGTCTCGAAAGAGACATGATTGACTGGGCAGAAGATTACCCCGCAGTAGGTTGCTATCGCTTTCTGCGGTAGACTAGTTGCCAGCCAAGGCTATAGAACCCATTCTGTCCTATTATTTAACCCATAACTGGAGGGAAGAGACGGATTATTACCCTTCCCAAGGGTATTTGTGCACAAGTGAATGCAATGAATTCAACTGGAATTCGAACTCGGCACCTCGATCTTTCGTTTCGAGTCGATATCCACTGCACCACAACGCACATCTTATACTAAATTTTACACAATACAAAACTAGAAAAAATACAGAAAGTGAAGATTATGGGGATTGATCCTTGAGGAGGTTAAGATTGTAATGTTCAGGGAAGTCTGTTCTAGAAAATAGTAGTTATTCAGAAAACGAAACTGCTATCTATTAACCATCACAGACAATCGCTCCCTACCCCCGTTAGCATAGATCAGGCTAGTCTCCCTGAAAGCAAAACATTGCGCCTCCTCGGCTTAACTCTCACAACAGACCTCAAGGGCAATGACTATATAGAATCCATAGCTAAATCCGCTGCTAAGAAAGTCGGTTCTCTGTGTAGGGCCAGAAAGTTCTTTTTCGCATAAAACAATCCTGCACATATATAAATCTACCATCCGCCCGTGCATTGAATACTGCTGCCATATCTGGTCGGATGCTCCTGCTATCCACCTAGGTGTTCTTGACAAAATCAAACGGAGAATCTGTAATGTGATAGATCCCGACTTGGCAGCTCGGATACAGTCACTTTCTCAATGGCGCAATTTGGCTTCACTGTGTCTCTTCTACAAATACTTTCACGGCTTCTGCTCCGATGAACTTAGCTTACTAGTTCCCCCTATATATAAATTTCCTCCAGCTACAAGATTAGCAACTAAGTCCCGCCCTTTTACTGTGAAACTAATAAATTGTAAACGCAAATTCTACAACGGCAGCTTCTATTCTCGCACTTCCCGCCTGTGGAATTCCCTTCCATTTACTTGCTTTCCCGATAGCTATAATCTCCAAGAATTTAAATGTAAAGTCAATAGTCATCTCCTATCTCACTAATCTGCATCCTCTCTCTTATGCTCTTTTCTCCGTCCACTCCCCTCTCATCAGTATTCTCATCCTTCTCTTACCCACTTCCTGACACCCTCTAAAACCTGTCACTCGTTCTCATAATTTTCTTTCTATGTAACCCCCTGCAAAAGAGTGGCAGTAAAATGCTTTGCTTGAGGCGGTATGATTATAAAAAAAATGTCTTTCTGAACGAAACTTTCTAGTTGCATTTGGAACACGGACGAGATTACGGTGATTCGACCCGAGGCGTCTTAACAGTAGAGATCTCAATCGATGGAACTTAAATATGGAACTTACCTGATCATTTGCCATTAAGTTCACTGTCACAATACTTTGAAACATTGGTTTCCGTACGATCGCCGAAGTTTAGCAATGTCGAGCCTGGTCAGTACCTAAATGGATGACTATTTGGAAATATCAGCTAAGCTTGTATGTGCGGGTGTTCTAATGGATAATGGCTCAGAATTGTTCATAAGAAAGCAGAGTTCCAATTCCCGTTGAATTCGTTGTATTCTTGACTTACGTGCAAATCCCTTTGAGAAAGGTATGAACCCACCTCTTATCCCACCAAATATGGGTTAATTAGTAAAATTTATATCAGTAAACCATTATTATCTCAAGAAAAAAATCTCACAATCTAAAATATTTTCTGGTTTTAAATAACTTACAATTGGTTGATATGCCGTAGTAAACGAACCAATCAAAAACATTTGCCATGAAAATAGCGATATAATATTGATAGGCTTGTGATGTGTTCCTGAGGAAGGGCAAAGCATGTGTAAGTATGTATCAATCATTTCCTGACGTCTGCAGGTTTAGTTAACTGCAATGGACATTTTTTCAAAGTCTTCACATTAAAAACAGTCATGTGCTGCATTCTGTATCACATGTATCACATGTATCACATGTATTTATATAAATTCATACATTTGTATATTCTATACTTCAATATAAAATACTTGAATGATCTTTTTTTTTTTTCAGAAGATGTTTTTTCTTTTCTTTTTTTCATACTTGATCATACATCTGCTTCTTCTCTTACTAGTGGGATTTGGTATGCGACAAAGAAGAACTGGGTAATCTAGTTACCACTGTTTTCCATGTGGGGATGATGATTGGTGCCGCCCTTTTCCCATCGCTTGCCGATAAACACGGACGGAAACCCGTGTACGTCACCTCGCGCATCGGCACATTTATTGTCAATTTGACAGCCATTCTTTCCCCAAATTACGGATTCTTCTTGGCCTGCCGATTCCTATGTGGCCTTTTGCAGCCGGTAAGTTATCAAATTTTCACGGAAATTGTTTAATACTTCAGTCATGTTCTGAAGAGCTATTTTTGCTTTCAAGACAACCGGGGTTGCCATCTCTATATGTTGTGGATTCCGAATGAGGAACCGCACAAAATAATGAACAACAAAACAGATATTGATATAGAAAAGTAGGTTATATTGAACGTAATATACAAACTTGACCGCAGGTTAGTAGATCCAGGAATATTATTAGTAAGAAATAAATATATACAAGTCTTGAAGTGAAGTCGTTGGAAATAGTATATCCGTTTATATTATTTTAACTGAGTGGAGCTCAGAGCTAGTCTGACTTCTGATGCGGTAGTCTCTGGTAACTTCGGTATCTCTCGGTAACTTACGTATCAGTTCTGGTACTCTTTGATAACTCTAATGGATCTCTACGAATACTCTCTCTCGTCCTTTATCATATACAAAAAGGGAAGATCCCACAACACTATATATATATATCATCGGAATATACACATGAGTTTATTAAGAAGAATACCGTATATTCTTTTCTTTAAATAATTCATCCCTGATCAAAACTTTCGTAGACCAGGGATTAACTTATCAATCTCCAAAACCACTTCTCGTAAGTAAGGTCTGTATAATGTGCGCCATGAATTTTTTCTTATTTCAGATTCTGCCAAGTCATACTTGCATATTCTTATTTTGAAGAATTTGATTGTATTACTTTAAAGAACCAAAGACATTCATAATAGGTGTTGATGTCCTACAGATTCTAAGTTTTCCTAAAATCTACCAATAGTTTTAATTACATTATCGTAATAGCCTAAGGTATTGCAGCGTTTGTTAGTGCACTTGGTGATATAGTAACTGCGAGTTCAATCCTTGGGGCGAGCAGTGTGTACTTACTCAATGGAAACAGGTCGAGCAATAATTGAGTATAACTAAATGAGAACAAAACATCTCTAAATATGGACAGGGGAACAGTCTGCACCTCCATAGATTAAATAAAGCATTCAGTTTGAAATTCCCTGATAGTTACTCGAGTCAAAAAGCACCTGATGAAGGCCGAAAGGCACAATGACCAAAACGTTTTGATAACAGCAATAAAGATGAGAACATTAATCCGAGTATAAATAAATTCAGACAGAAAATATATATTGTTGTGGGATTTCCCCTTTGTATATGATAATGAACTCGACTGAGTATACATATACTCCTGTCATAGAAAGAACAGCAGTTGCGAGTTGAGAGTAATCATAGAGTTAGAGTTATCGAAGAGTACCGGAACTGATACGTAAGTTACCGAGAGATATCGAACTTACCCAGAGACTACCGCATCAGAAGTCAGACTAGCTCTGAGCTCCACTCAGCTAGAATAATATACACGGATATACTATTTCCAACGACTTCACTTCAAGACTTGTATATATTTATTTCTTACTAAAAGTATTCCTGGATCTACTAACCTGCGTTCAAGTTTGTATATTATGTTCAATATATCCTACATTTCTATCTCAATATCTGTTTTTGTTGTTCATTATTTTGCGCGGTTCGTCACCCGGAATCCGCAACAGATATCTATCATAAGATCCTTGGATTGCGAACGGAAATCACGTTCACATGTACACAAAAACAATGTATTCTCCTCCCTACTTTAACTTTTTGTTTTTCCCGCCTGAATCTATCCTGCATATATATAAATCAACCATTCGCCCGTGCATGGAGTACTGCTGTCATATATGGTCGGGCGCTCCTGCTGTTCATCTCAGTGTTCTTGACAGGCTCCAAAGGAGAATCAGTAATGTGATAGGTACCGACTTGGCGGCTCGACTACAGCCACTTCCCCACCGACGGGATGCGGCTTCCCTCTGTCTGTTCTATAAATAATTTCATGGCTTCTGCTTCAACCAACTTAAGTCAATGATGCCTCCGCAACAGGTGTTTACTCGTGCAACCAGACTGGCAACGGGGTCTCACCCATTCACAGTTAGATCAACCAAATGCAGACGACAATTCTACTCCTTCAGCTTCTTTTCTCGCACTTCTCGCCTGTGGAACTCGCTTCCATATTCTTTCTTTCCAGACGGCTACAACCTCAAGGAATTTAAATGCAATGTCAATACTCATCTCTTAACCACTTGACTCTAGTTCTTTCTACACTACCCTGTATATCCTTTCCTCTCTCTCCACCTTTGCAACTGTCATCACACCTGTATTCCCATCCTTCTCTTGCTCCTTTCTAACTAGTTCGTCCTTCTCTTCACTTTCTTCTATCTAATCTATTTACACCTATGTAGCCCCCTAATCTTTTTACTCTTATGTAGCCCCCTGTACATCAGTGGCGTTACCGCCTTGCTCAGGGTGATACGATTAAAAAAAATACCTATTTTCACATTTGATTTCTTCCTTGATATACAATGTATATATTACCAAAGAAGGATAAATCGATACAAAAACGTTCTAATAAACGTCAAGTGTATAGACTTTCAAGCAGCCTAGGACAAGGTTGAAATGAAACAAATTAGATTCTGCGAATTCTGGAAACTCACCAACGAAATCATGAACAGAAGTAAAACGGTTGTGCCCACAGTTATAAATGGTCGCGTGATTATATCTTCACAGTTATAAATGGTCGCGTGATTATATCTTCACAGTTATAAATGGTCGCGTGATTATATCTTCACAGTTATAAATGGTCGCGTGATTATATCTTCACAGTTATAAATGGTCGCGTGATTATATCTTCACAGTTATAAATGGTCGCGTGATTATATCTTCCTCGACAGACAAACTATTCGATCTTTGTCTCAAACTCAACATTAGACGACAAAGATCATCCCCCCTCTTTAACTTTCCACACACCACTGAGCACTATCTCTTCCTGGTGCTCAATATTAATTTCCTTTTTGTTTCCATTCTTTCCAACACCTCGTCATTGCTCACATGCTCGGCCCACGATATCCTCAACATCCTTCTGCAGAACCACACCTCAGCTGCTTCAAGTTTTCCCTTCATCTTTGTTGATATTGTCCAACATTCACTGCCATATTAAAGAACTGACATCACATAGCAATCCAGTACTCTCTTCTTTGTTTCTAGTGAAAGTTTCCTCTGTCTTAATACTTTACTCAGCTTCTGGAACGCGTCCTTCACCATGCCAATTCGCCTTTGGATCTCTGTGTCGCATTTTCCATCTTCAGTCAGAACACTTCCTAGATATTTAAATTTTCGTACCTGCTTGAGCGTCATATTTAGGCAGGAGATGCCCAGATCTCACTCTCCAAGTGTCTCCGACCTCTCTCTCTCATGTGTGGGATGTGACAAGCTTCTCGCTGCTCTATCGTACTTCCACGGAAAGTGAACAAACTATATTTCTTGGTTCCGCAAGTTTTTTACAACCAGGACACACCATGAGACTTACATTGTAGCTAGCAAAACATCCACATTCACTCTGTATTCAATAGGTGAAAAGTAAATTCCACTCGAACGGGTTCTTCCAGCGAACCACAGTTCTGTGGAACCGACTCCTAAGATGATGTTACCTTAATCACTAAAATCTTAACCTGTTCAAGTCAAGGGTTAACCGTTATTTTCCTTGCCTATCCGCACTAATTGCCTCTTATTCTCCACATCGAGTGGCCCCAGGGTGAACCTTACTGCAAAATAAAATATTTTTAAAAAGATTGCTTAATTGATGATATAATTATTAATTTCCCACCAGAGGCCACTATTCATCGATCGTTCGATCCCACGTACAACGGTATAAATTCGAATGAAGATTTTCAAGATATTCACACTCTCTACATTGGAAAAACGAAATATATATATATTGCCTCGAAATAATAAATTTACATTTGTATGGTATTATTATTCAATTCAGAATTGTATTATATATGCAGTAGCGGCTATAATATAAGGAACGGAAACAACAAAGACATAAATATGTGTATTACTTAAAAAGTAATGCATGATTAGCGATGAATTTTTTACCGAATAAAGATTAGGATGCATAAATATTATATAAAAATTTACATAATAGTTTGCTTTTTTTTAATAAAGATTAAATGGAACAAAGGGAAAAAAATACTGGACAAAAGTTAAGTAACGATCTTGTTAATACTTGATTGTGAACAAAATATCAACAAATTTGAATATTTGGTAAACATCTCCTTATTTTAAATGACGTCTCTGCATCGGCGACCACATGATCTAATTAATTTCTTGCAAAAATCAGCTGTAATTCCCTCCCATTCGTCTTTCAATAACTCCCATAGGTGATCCTGGTTTTTCGGGTTTCTTTTCTGAGTCCTTTCTCCAATCGTCTTCCAAATATTTTCTATTAGATTCAGGTCGGTGTAAAAATTTCATTGCTAATCATGCATTACTTTTTAAGTAATACGCATATTTATGTCTTTGTTGTTTCCGTTCCTTATATTATGGCCGCTACTGTATATATTAATAAAAATACATATTATCCTACGTGCGTGTATGGGACGACTCGGAGTTATGCAATTATCAAGTGCATGCACCTGATGATTGCATAGCGCATGAAACTCCCAGTCGCACCATAGACGTAGGATAATATATATATATATATATATATATATATATATATATATATATATGATAAAATAAAGAAAAAAACAGATAGGAAACGTATCTCAAACGAATATGTTTCATTTTTATTGAAGCGTTTTTATAGACCGAGTGAAAAATGAAAAAGCAGCAACTGATGCACTCACACATAGACACATATATCAACAAACGTTACCGTCCAACATACACCTAAACAGACAAGCGTTTCTATAAAACATGCACATGCGCTATCATTCCCTTTACCATGCAAATTATTCCGTGCACATATATTTAAAAATAAAAAAATATATCTATTGCATTAATACGCGTGACACATATCGGACTAATATGTCTCTGTTGTTTTTTACATTTTTCTCTCGGTCTCTGAAGAAGCTTCAATAAAAGTGAAACATATTAGATTGAGATACGTTTCCGATTTGTTTTTCTTCTATATTTTATCATCTGATCCGTTATATTCAACTTCCGACTTATATATATATATATGAAAGAATGGTAGACTTTGAAAAACAGTAGCTACTCTGGCATGTACGCATCGCTCATTCAGTAATGAATTAGATCACTCTGGCTATTGGACGTGTATAATGATAATATACACGCTAAAAGTCTGCCTTCTTCTACCGAGCGCCCATAGCCCAGAGGTAGAATCTCCGACTGACGCCAATTCGGTCGGGTTTCAATCCTGGGTTAAAAGCAATCGGAGTCTAACCGTACTGATGAGCTGTGATACAGCGAAACAGATCTGTCTGCGGATGATTATATATATATATAATGTTTACTAGAGTCTGTCACAATTTGGCGGCCCCCGTGATAATCGATAATCGAACAAAATACTGATGATATGATATCTTAATATTTTATTTATTGTTAAATGTTTTAATATTTCATTCCTTTAAATTTCAGTAAAAATGTGTTCAATTTTTATAAACGTTTAAAAGATTGTTTCACTATTATAAACATGCTGCCTGTGAAACTCACGTCCATAGACTTGCTTTCCTGACGGCTACAACCGCCAGGTAGTTAAATGAAAGGTCAATACCCATCTCTTATCCACTTGACTCCAGTTCTTTCTGCATCACCCTGTATATCTTGTTCTATCTTGTTCTCTTCCTTTCTCCTTTCGCAACTGTCTTCCCACCTGTGTTTCCATCCTTCTCTTGCTCTTTCTCTGATACCCATTGTAACTGGTCCGACTTTCTCTTTACTCTCATCTTGTCTAAAAGTTTGCTCTTATGTAGCCCCCTGCGCATCAGTGGCGGTACCGCCTTGCTTGGGATGAAACGATTAAAATATATATATACATATGTATATATAAAAAGTTGTTTCACCCCTATAAATATAAAATGTTGTTTTATTTATATAAACATTTAAACTTTCTTCACTTCTATAAACAAGATTTTTTTCAATTTTAGAAGCATATAAAAATGTTTCACACTACACGCATATAACAAGTTCTTTAGTTTCTATAAACAAATTTTCCCCCATAACAATGTCGTTGCAATCATACAAAACGTACTTCCTCAAAAGCTTTCATTGACTTCTGCTGCTCACACCATTTCTTAATTTTTCTCAGGGTATGAACGTTCCTGGAACTATAATGATTGCCGAGCTCTTCCCAACAGAAAATCGAACCCATGTTCTGTTGCTCGGAGGTGTCATGTGGGTCTTTGGTGTCATCTTCATGGCTCCTGTAGCATATGTCTTTCGCAATTTCAACTGGAGGGTTCTACACGCGGTTTTTGATTTGTTCTTCATTTGCTCTTTCATCGAAATCTGGTAAGTTGACCGGACAATATAATTTAGGAAATGCCTAAACAACCGACGGATGGGCGTTGTGGTGCAAATACTCTTGGGAAAGGTTGAACCCGTCGCTTCTTTCTACAGTTATGGGTTAAATAAGCTATATGTTGGCAAAATAAGTAATAGCAACCTACTTAGAAGAAAGTAATGGCAACCTCCTGTGGGAAAATTTTCTACCCAGTCAGTCATGTCTCTTTTGAGACATGATCGCCCAAGCATATATCACTTAACTGACTGACTATACCAGCCAGTAAATAGTATCAGATATATTAGTTTGTTCTGAAAATAATCTCTTATTTTAGAATAAACATTTTAATAGTGCTCTAATATATTATTATAATAGCTACACAAAAATTCAGTCAGTCAGTTAAGGGCCATACGTGATACGTGCTTGGGTGATCATGTCTCGAAAGAGACAAGACTGACTGGGCAGAAGATTATCCCGCAGTAGGTTACCATTACTTTCTGCGGTAGGCTGGTTGCCGACCAAGGCTATAGAACCCAATCTGTTCTGTTATTTAACCCATAACTGGAGCGAAGAGACAGATTAATACCTTTCGCAATGGTATTTGCGCGTAAGTGAATGCAACGAATTCAACTGGAATTCGAACTCAGATCTCCGATTTCTCGTTCCGATATCCACTGCACCACAACGCCCATCCACAAAAAATGTTCATCCCTAATTGTTAAAGTGGGTTCTATGTTAATTTTATATGAATCTCTTTCGAAATTTAACATTATATATACAAGCTTCGTCTTGAACACAAAAAAATCCATCTATTAAAATTATGGTGACAGTCTGGTGGTCCGCCATTCGCGTTAACCATAACAGCTTTCTGGAATCGAACCAGAGCATCAGTACCAGTGCATCACTGCTGAAGTTTGCTGCCAGAGACGGGATTAAATACACATTCAGTTAAACAATATACGACCGGCACTGGTTAATCGACTGGGTCAAATTCTGCTTCTTTACTATGCTCGGCAGGATAACACTGACGAAGCTCACCGACATGGAATATGGGACTTTAATACATCCACTATATTCCCTTGATCTTGGCATTTTTTAAGCCATGAGACATTCCACTACAAAGAAGATGCAGAAACTATATTCAAATATTTCTTGTCGTCTAAATGTTTAGAATTTTATAGTAAAGGCATAGATAACATTTCTCAATGACAGACATTTATAGATGTTCAGGGTTCCTATTTTGACTGATTTAAACACTGTTTAAATAAATTAATTCAGGTTCAATTAAATAGTATTACTAAATAATTCCAGTTCATTATTCGATGACAGCCATTTTCACAACATTGAACCATACTCGTAAGTATCTACAGTCAGTTGGTCAAGTGCCATACGTTATACACGCTTGGGCGATCATGTCTCAAAAGAGGCATGACTGACTGAGCAGAAGATTATCCCAAAGTTGGTTGCCATTACTTTCTGCAGTAGACTGGTTGACAGCCAAGGCTATATAACCCAAACTGTCCTGTTATTTAATCCATAACTGGAGGGAAGTGACGGATTAATACCATTCCCAAGGGTATTTGCGAGTGAATGAAGGGAATTCAACTAGAACAGTTTTATTTATTTATTTATTTATTTATTTATTTATTTTTGTAGACTCAAATTAATAAATGTATCCACTGGGGTGTGTACCTTACTACAGCAATGGATATCGATGTTAGTTACTTCCAGTGACTTGACCCAATGAGTTGAGTTCAATACCTGGCTACAGCAATGAGGAATAAATAACTTAGAGAGTTAAATTAAAGGAAGATAACTACATGCTATCCGGAAGTGGCATCGCACATGGAATGAGAATGATATATCCCAGTGATCAAAAGAAAGGGTTCGGTTCGAAATCTTAGTATCTAAAGAAGGCCGGAGTATACAACTGCCGAAACGTCGTAAATATGTCAATAAAGATGAGGAAAACAGTGCGAAAAGTGTAAATAATGTACAACGTTTCAGTGTATTTATTCAAGGTTCTTAATTCAATTCGTATACCTGGTATTTGTTGGCCTGGATCATATACTACAGGTTGTAACCTCCTCTGGCCTTTTTCGTTGTCCTTATTCGGTAAGTATCTTGGAATGCTTAACAAAACCTTTTATTTAATCCACAGTAATAAATTGTTTTCAGGCCGCTTTCCTTTCTTAGATGATATACCATATCAGTTAATGTCTGAATCTAGTGTATACTCTTTTATGTCGCTTGTTCTTTTCTTTCCATGACGAAGAATATAACTATTCAGCATCGCTTGACACAAGGATTGAAATTGAAGTCATATGTCCTGGTTCAGTGTAAAAAAAAAACGAGCAGGTGACACAAAAGCGAGTATAGTAAAAATTATATCAAATGAGATATCTCTAAGTATAACAAACAAAATTATAACAACCTTCTACGATGGATTTAATAAAGGGTTCGGTTTAGAATTCTAAGGTTACCGAGTACAGCAGAGATGTGAGAATGTAGAGGATTTTTAGGTTCCTTCACGATTTATATTACTATTCGTCCAACATACGATTCAAGAAAAATAAAGACAACAACTCCAATTTGTAATCAATAAATTAAAATATATTTAATAAACAAACAAAGCATGTAATAGTAGTATACATAGAGTAGGAGGAAACAGTTGTCCTCCTTTAACTGTTTGTTGACCAAAATAAATTAAATAAAGAAAGTTTTATCTTGCGCTAAAAAGGTTTGTTATAATTGTTAGAAGGATTTTCATGTAAGAACAAATAACATGAAAAATACAATTATTTTGAATGTAATTGTAAGTAACACAAATTTTGGTCAAGAGTTCAAAATTCAAAAGTTCTTGGTGAAAATGTTCAGACAGAAGACAAAGTTCTATGTCTGTGTGTGCCTTAGGTAAGATATGAGTAGAGAGACTTACGTGTAGTCCTTTAGACAGCCTGTTGGTCTGTTGCTTAACTTTCGAAAAGTTGCCGTTTATAAGGACAGAGAGTAGCTCAATGAGCAAGCGCGGGGAAAACTTTGTTTACATAAAAAAAATGTGATTGGCTAAAAATTAACCAATCACCACACACATATGAAAGAGCTGCTTCGGAGCCGAAAGATTAAAGACGACTGCGATTGCTAATTTGTCCTATACAAGAACAGTAGTGATGTATTACCCAATCGCAAACGAGTAAATGACATGGACCGAATGTGGGTAAGAAAAACATAGCAACCGCTATAAGATTCGCTGGGGATAAAAATCTACTCCCCAGATGGAAACATAAAACGCCCTTTCTCTAAGGCATCTTCTGAAGAAAAGTGGTGTAAAGTCTAAGATTTGCGCCCATGTCATTTATAGAGTTTTGAAAACGCCACCTAGCGGTCGTTAACATAGATTTTTTGTTCTAAAACGGATGCAATATCACGAATATTTCTTCGCAAGAAAATGTTATGAATATAACCAAGCTGAAAATGTCAGTCTGAATATAAAGCCATATAATAATAACCAGTCCGTTAAGTGCTATACGTGATACACACCTGGGCGATCATGTCTCTTTCGAGACATGACTAACTAGGCAGAAGATTTTAGTAGGTTGCGATTACTTACTACTGTAGACTGGTTGCCAACCAAAGCTTTAGAAACCTCTCTATGCTGTTGTTTAACCCATAGCTGGAGGGAAGAAATGGATTAATACCTTTCTCAAGGGTGTTTGCGTGTAAGTGAATTCAACTGGAATTCGAACCCGGCTCTCCGATTTCTTCATCCGAGCCGAAATCCTCTGCACCACAACGCACATCCAGTAATAATAATAATCTTCTTTAATGTGGCTTGTCCTTTCAGGACGTAGGCGATCATGGCCTTCCACGTCTCCCTATCCCTGGTGGTTCTTAGCAAGCTTTCTTCTGTTACACGACGCAACCCCCGTTCAAGCCAGTCAAGTACGTTACACGATGTTTTCTGTTTTCCTCTGTCTCTCCTTCCCTCTATCAAATTTTCCTGTTAGTATCAGGTTCTCCAAGCCCTCCTTCTTCATTGCGTGTCCCAGGAACTTTAGTTGTCTCTTCAGTACCACATCTGAAAATATTCCGATATAAATTAGGTAGTTTTAGTAAATATTCACGAATAACGCCTATTCTGACAGTAACAAATGTATGATCAAATCTCATCGACTGCCTTATTTTGACAGACTAAATCCGGCGTCATAAGTATCCCCCCAAAAACGCTTGCCATAAACGGATTATTCTTAAGCAAGGCTTACAGATTACTACAATAGTAGAATTCTATCTTTAATGGTGACCCTAGTTTGGTGTGCCAGGGCAAAATTAAGACAACGTTATTGAATACTAGCAGTATAGCCCGGCGTTGCTCGGGTGTAATGAAAGCTTTAAAACTAATCCATGGTCCTGGAGCTTTGGACGTTGGCACGAAAGACTAAAAAGCAATAGTTGTTTCCAGTTAAAGCGAAACCGTAGACTGAAAGAAAAATGAATGGATGTAAGTCAAATTTTGATTTTCTGGTATCGATATCAAATTTTCTGCAGTATTGTAAGAACTGCAACCTTGAAACTTCTGAATATTGTTTCTTATGACTTTGTCTATGAATGTATCAAATTTGATTAAAATCGGACCACTCCTTCTATAACCCGATTTTTTCGATTATCGATTTTCGATATTTATCGGAGGGTACCTCGACACAAAACCTAGCTAAGAACACTCGCAGACGCTTATAGTAAATGTGTAAATTTTCAAGAAAATCGGTTCAGCCGTTTCGGAGTCTAGAGGTAACGGTTACACACACACACACACACACACACACACACACACACACACAGACAAAGTTCCATTTATAAATAAGTGTATAAATAAGTTTAGATAAATTCTGATCTCGCTGTGGCATGTGTAATTCATCTTTCTGCAAAAAGTTAACTTGTACGAAAACTGATGTTGATGAGAAACATTTTCATTTCATCTTTCAGGACTTTGGACGAGTCTATCCGTTGGCTAATTGCCAAAAACAGGTGGTCAGAAGCCAAAAGACTGATAAGAAAGGCGGCGAACATGAACGACGTCGACTACAATTATGTGGCTTATCTTTTTCGACATTTTGACCCAGAAGAAGAAGAATCACAGAAAACTTCGGGTGACCCAGACACGAAAACAGAGGAAACGGAAATAAAAAGTATTGATTGTTCCGCTTCCGGTCAAATGATCGGAAATACGGAAGCGGAGCAGCTGGCCCGAAACGAGGCAAAGGAGTTGGGGGACACGTTTACAGAAGTCATTGAAAGCACCAAATCAAGAGAGAATCGTGATTCTTTTGGTGAGCGTGATAACATTAATGGGGAAGAAAAAGTGAAGGAGATAAAGGTGGGGTTGAACTGTGCGCATACTGGGCGAGATAGACAGGGATCTGCACACGTCGTTGAAAATGAGGAAATAAAGAGAAAGGAAAAGAAAGTCCGAAATGGGAGCGTCGTTGGGGTGTCTTATCCTGATAGGCGAAACCAAGTTACCACTCTTGATGCAAGTGGGAATGACCAAATGGATGTGTCGTCAGTTGTCGGTAAAGGAGGAGTCGTGGAGTTGCTGTCGTTGAGTACATTGCTTGAGTATAGTATGCCGACAAGTAGCGGTCAACGAGCCCAAAAGTTAGCCATGATGCAATGCAAACTGCCAGGAATGCTGTATATTATTAAGGAACCAGTTCTTCGAAGAATTGTCTTTATTTGTTTATATTTGTGGTGAGCAAATAATTACGTGTTTAAGCTCTTATAGATTTTCTCAATGTCTTTTTTCTTTTCGTCTTTACATAACCATTTTACTTCATCTTCACTCTTAATATATGACAACTGTTATATGTATGGGTAGGTTTTGAAGGCTACCACAGTGCATTTAGTAAAATAAAGGAAAGTAAAGAAGTGTTGGGTATTACCTATCTATTATTCATAAATATTTCGAGATCAAAGTCTTATCTGCGAAATGATAGGAGAGCTTGATTTCAAGTCCGCTCGTAGATCGTGCCTTTCAATGAATGGTCATCTTTCGATGCTACTGCTGCCGTTAACTGATAGTGGGCGCCGTTTTACGATCTGATGTTATAGCTAACATTTTCCCTCTATCTGGCCTGTCAGTATCAAGTTCTCTAATCGCTTCTTCCTCAATGCGTCTCCCAGGAACTTCAGTTGTATCTTCCTGATTCTCACTATTAGTTTTCTTTTCAATGCCATTCTTTCCAACACCTCATTATTGCTCACATACTCGGTCTATAATATTCGCAGCATCCTTCTGCAGAACCACATTTCCGCTGCTTCAAGTTTTTCCTTCATCTTCGATTTTGATTATCATAGCAGTGCTTGGAAGGAAAGTGTATAGAGTGCCGTCGTCTCATTACACCACAGAGGTTCCAACATTCCGCAGGTTCGACAAACATCCTATTCCCCTGATCTTGCCCCTTGTGAAAAAATAAAATCCCACTTGAAAGGAACAAGATTTCAAAAAGTCTAGGAAACCCAATGTCGGAGCAGCTGCTCACTATCCTAAAAAAAGGAGTTCTACAAATTCTTCCACCAATAGAAACGACGCTGGGTAAACAGTATGGCTTCAGAATGGGACTACTTCGAAGGAGATTAAATGCCGAATTGGTATGTCATAGTTTGTTTTTGTTTTTGTTTTTTATAGCACCAATTCCGATACCTTTTGATCAGACCTCGTGTAACAAATTGTAACGGCGATGGAAAAAGATACTTTACAACAACGGGGAACAGAAGATTTTGTGCAATGACTGAAATGAACCAAATCACCATTTCAAAGGCCGATATTTGAAAAGGATATGAAGTTATCTGAAAGACGACAGAAGAGAGTAGAACAAAACGTCAAATATAAAATACTTTATTGTTAACCGAACAAAGATTTTGTTCCGCCAACTTGTTTTCAAGTAAATTATAGGCACATTAATTGCCCAAAAGACAAATAAGTTCTTCTTCTTCTTCTTCTTCTTCTTCTTCTTCTTCTTCTTCTTCTTCTCTATCGGCTATTTCTTTATTCTTCTTTAGCTTCCTTCATTTTCTCCTTTTTCATTTTTTTTTTTCGTCTCGGTGTATTCGTTTTTTTTTTCTTTCCTTTTTTGTTTACGAATTTTTCTTTTGCATATACTTTTTTTTCTAATTCTTTAATTTATTTTTTCATCATTTTTTTCTTTCTTTTTCATCTTTTTTCTTTCGCTTATTCTTCTTTCCTCTTTTTGTATTTCTTTATGATTTTTCTTATAGTACTTCCTTTTTCTTTTCTCTTCTTATTCTTCTTTGTTTTTCTTTAACTTATTCCCCTTTCATTCATTCTTTCTTTTATTTTTTTATTTTTTATTTTTTCCGTATTCGTCTCTCTTTTTCTCATTTTATCCTACTTTATTTTTTCATTCTCTACGTTTTTTCTTCTTATCTTTCTTTCCTTTTTCTCTATTAATTCTTCTTGCCTCTCTTATTCCTCTTTCTTCTTTCTTTCTCCACTCATTCAAATTTACTTCCTTTTGTCTCTTCTTATTCCTTATTATTACTCTTTCTTTATTATTCTTATTATTCGCTTTTATCTTTTTTCTCTTCTTATGTTTTTCCTTTTTGTACATTTCTTTTTCTATTTTTCTTTCTTTTCTTATCCCTCTTTCTTTTTTTTTCTTTTTTTTCTTTTCAAATATATGTATATATCGCAATTGTGAGTAATAGACCTACTCCGTGGCTAATGTATGACCCTAACCATTGAACTTTGATCCCAAGTAAATGATAATGTTTCATATGGTGATTTTCAAGTCAGGCATTTTCGCCTCACTTGGAAGATCACCGTAACATTCGTTCTACCTTAACATATCCTAATCTTTGGTTTTGTACTCTATTGGAAGTAAATGTCTATATTTACCTACAAACTAGATGGAACGTTGCTGGTTTTGTACTCTATTGTTAGTAAATGTCTATATTTACCTACAAACTAGATGGAACGTTGCTGTGTATGCATGAACAGAAATTCTTCCCTGAGGTTACTCAGTCAACAGAAAAATGCCACTGTATACTGTGCGACGATCGCATTTAAGACCGAGCGAGTAGATTCATAAAGTGGCGTGTGAGTTTTTTACTAAAGCATATCATCCAGATCTTTCACCACCCTCACCTGCAGTCTCATTCGAAATCCTTTTTCCGGTTTTTCCCAAAGCTAAAATCGCAACTGAAAGTCTATGGGCGAGATTAAAGAGAGCGCATCAAGTCAGCTGATGGTGATTCTGAAAGTAGATTTTGCAGAATATTTTGAAAATTGAAACGGACGCTAGAAAAAGTGTATTGGATATTATGGAAAGGAGAACAATATCTGGTCTCAGACCTTTACTTGATATTATTTTGGAGTAACCATTACGCCAACCAGAAAGGTTTGCAGATACCTCTCAAACGCCACCAGAACTAAGAATATTTTTTCGGGTATAGCTTGACATTTGCTTGTTTTCTTTGAGCCGACGTATATTTTTCCCTCTGCAACAAATTTCTAGGTTGAATTAGATGACTTCATATATTTCTTTATAATTTTTACCAGCACATCCAAAACACCATTGTGTCTCAAGGTATATCTTCCGTTGACAAGAGCTGTTTTACTGGAACTAAGAACATGTTCTAATGTTTGTGAATTTTTCTTACACGGGGGACAAGAAGGGTCGACCTCTTTCTTTCATTTAACAAGATTGTTCTTAGATGGTAGCAGGTCATATGTGAAATGTATTAAAAAACTCAACCTGAGCCAAACATTCTTCCAAGTAATAGATTTCGCAGTCTCCTCCCAGTTTGTCCATTGGCCTTGTTGGGATTGTCGTACTCTTTTTACAAGTCTTTTGTTTTCTTCTTTGTTCTGACCAAAATGTAAGGAACGAATTATCAATAACGTTAGTTTTTCCCAATTTGTAATAGTACGCAATTATCAATGACGTTATTTTTCCCAATTTGTAATAGTACGCAATTATCAATGACGTTATTTTTCACAGTTTGTAATGGTACACAATTATCAATGACGTTATTTTTTTTCCAATTTGTAATAGTACGCAATAATCGATGACGTTAGTTTTTTCCCAGTTTGTTATAATACGCAATTATCAATGACGTTAGTTTTTTCCTCAGTTTATATTAGTACGCAATTATCAATGACGTTAGCAAAGTTTCAAATTTGAGATTTGTAAATAAAAACAAAATACAGATAATTCCTTAAAATTCCATGTTTTATTTATCATTGTATTTATATTATGAGTGAGACTTCCGACCTGAAATGATAAAAATCAATATTTTTTTGATTCTGACAAATTCCGTAGCTTCAGGATGTTTTAATGCACTGTTTTTAAGAAAAGGAAATGCTCAATATGCAAATTACAAATTGAAAATACCAAAATCAAACAAGTACAACAATTTAAATAGAAAGTACGACACTGAAATCCGAAGGCGCATTTGAATAGCGGATTGTGTCTTTTAAAAGCTAAGCAAAGAAATATTTCGTTAGAAAAAAATGAAAATAGTACAGAACTGTTATATAATATCATTCCTCCTATAAGGCAATGAATGTTGGACAATCTCCTCACAGATGAAGAAGAGACAACAGAAATGTGGTTCTACAGAAAGATGCTGAGGATGCCATGGACCGAACATGTGAGCAACGACCGCTCGACATGTTAAAGTCGACGTTAACATCAAAGATTATTTCTAACCTTAATCCTCTTCTGTGGGCATCCATTTGAAGTTGTAAAGAAAATGAAAGCCAGCAGAACAGTTATACTTAACATCAAAAGGAAAATTGAAAGTTCTATGGTACAGAGTGAAGAAAGAAGGCTTGGAAAGTTTGATACTCCAAGGACAGATTGAATGCAAGTCAACAGAGGAAAAAATGCATAACCTACCTAGCGAGTAAATGGATGGCGGAACAAGATTTAGGAGAAATAACAGAAAGACAACATTTATAAAGAGCTAAAAAGGACAGGACATTGTGGAGAGTCATGATCACTTGATACTGATATTCACAAGATAGATTGGAGGCAAGAGGGACAGAAAATAATAACGCATAACATACTTAGGAGATTGATTAAATGGATGGTGGAACAAGGTTTAAGAGAGATAACAACAGATGAGATTTATTAAGATCTACAAAGGACATAAAATTATGGAAAGCCATGATCGTCAAGGTCCTGAAGAAACACAGCATATAGAAGAAGACTCTACAAAAATAGTTTTAAATATTCTTCTCAAATTTTTATGAGCGGACCAGACAATTTAAATAGTTCCACTTTATAAAACAGTCGTTAGTATTAAAACAGGCGTCTTTTGTATAGGATTAGATTTCCTTTTTCTCACAAATCAAGTAGCAATATTTCGGTCAATTCTTTTTGTTTTTTTCTTTCTTTGTTTTGTGTTTTTGTTTACGTTTGTTTTTGTTTTTGCTTTTTTAGTTTTTTTTGTTTTTTGTTTTTTTTGTTTGTTTTTTTTTTGTTTTTTGTTTTTTTGGGTTTTTTTTGTTTTTTTGTCTTTTTTGTTTTTTTGTTTTTTTTGCTTTTTTGTTTTGTTTTTTGTTTTTTTGTTTTTTGTTTTTTGTTTTTTGTTTTTTGTTTTTTTTTCTGCTTTTTTTCTGTTTTAAATTTATAACTATTCCTTCTTAACCGATTTAAAATGGATACCCACAGAAGAGGATTAAGGTTAGAAATAATCTTTGATGTCAACGTCGACTTAAACATGTCGAGCGGTTCACAAAAGAAAAATATCTTTAATTAAAGTTCATTCGATTTCCCGTGATTAGATGCGTGTAATGAAAGTTTTATTTTCAAATGCATTTTTACAATTTCTATCCAACCTCCTGTGAATATTGGAACTACCAATCGAATAATTTAAGTCACTCATTTTAAATTTGCGACAAACAATTTCCAATTTCTACACGACAAAGACCAGAATTTAAATTTATATGAATTTGCAATCTGAATATTCTAACCTAGAAATTGTTTTCTTATTTTTTATTTTTCATTTTTTTCTACCATTTTCCATTTGTTTATTGTCTCTACTTTTTCTTTATTTTCTCTTTCGTTTCTCTTTGTCTTCTCGTTCTTTTGTGTGTTTTTTTACTTCTCTATTTTTTATTTCACTTTGAGAAATTTATAAGCATATAAATTTGGTCTTAATAAATAGGTATAATTAATTTTCGAAAATTAAAACCCCAAAATGTATTTTACTCTAATGCGTATATTGAATGCGATGAGAAAAATTAAACGCTATATAAAAAATTCCCGCTCTAAATGATTAAAATGAATTCACTTTGGTATTTGTCTGTACTTCTGAGATGAGGTAATATTTACACCTTTTTTTTTCTATACCCACAGGTTTGTGAACACCTTGGTCTACGTTTTGTTGATGTTTTTATATAAGGAAGATTTCGGCGATTTTCTTTCTATCTCGACAGATTTGTGAACACCACCGTCTACAAATAAATAGTCTGAATTCACTTTATTTTTCTTTTTGTTTACGTTTCTATAGAAAAGTGTTTTTCGATCTCGAAAAGATTTGTGAACACTACCGTCCACAAATAAATAGTGAGAATTCACGTTATTTTTTTTCTTTTTGTTTATGTTTCTATAGAAAAGTGTTTTTCAGCAATTTTTTTCTATTTCCACAGGTTTGTGAACACCAACTTCTACTACGATTTGATTATGTTTTTAAAACGAAGTCTTCTTCAGTGATTTTCTTTCTATACCCAGAGACTTGTTCACAACTGAACATACTCGTCTTCTACGCTTTGTTTATGTTTTTAACGAATTTTTCTTCAGCGGGATGTGCGGGATGTGTTTTGTAGTGCAGTGGATATCGACTCGGAACGACAAAACGGGGGAGCCGAGTTCGAATTCCAGTTGAATTCCTTGTATTCACTTGCGCACAAATACCTTTGTAAAAGGTATTAATCCGTCTCTTCCCTCCAGTTATGGGTTAGATAAAAGTACAGATTGGGTTCTATAGTCTTGGTTGGCAACCAGTTTACCGCAGAAAGTAATGATAATCTACTGCGGGATAATCTTCTGCCCAGTCAGTCATGTCTCTTTCGAGACATGATCGCCCGAAGCGTGTATCACGTATAGCACTTAACTGACTGTTCTTCGGCGATTTTCTTTCTATCTCCACAAGTTTGTGAACACCCTAGTCAACTACACTTTGCTTATGTTCTTATAACGAATTATTTTTCGGCGATTTTCTTTCTATAGCCACAGGTTTTTGAACACTCTCGTCTACAACATCTTGTTTATGTTTTATATAAAGAAGTGTTTTGTTTGTTTTTCAGCGATTTTCTTTCTGTTTCGATAGATTTGTGAACACCACCGTCTACAAAGCCAGGTTTATGTTTTTATAACGAAGTGTTTTTCATTGATTTTCTTTTTATCTCCACAGGTTTGTTAACACTCTCGCCTAGCATGCTTTATTATTTTTTTATATAACGAAGTGTTTTCAGCCATTTTCTTTCTCCACAGGTTTGTGAACATCCACGTCTAGTACGCTTTGTTTACTTTATATATATAACGAACTGCTTGTTTTACAGCGATTTATTTTGTACCCACAGCTTTGTGAATAACCTCCTCTACTACGCTTTATGTTTTTATTTACTAAATTGATTTCAGCGATTTTAATTCTATCTCCACAAGTTTGTGAGCATAATCCCTACTATGTTTTGTTCATGTGTTTATAACGAAGTGTTTTCCAGTAATTTTCTTTCTATCTCCACAGGTTTGTGAGCATAATCCCTACTATGTTTTGTTCATGTGTTTATAACGAAGTGTTTTCCAGTAATTTTCTTTCTATCTCCACAGGTTTGTGAGCATAATCCCTACTATGTTTTGTTCATGTATTTATAACGAAGTGTTTTCCAGTAATTTTCTTTCTATCTCCACAGGTTTGTGAGCATAATCCCTACTATGTTTTGTTCATGTGTTTATAACGAAGTGTTTTCCAGTAATTTTCTTTCTATCTCCACAGATTTGTGAGCATAATCCCTACTATGTTTTGTTCATGTATTTATAACGAAGTGTTTTCCAGTAATTTTCTTTCTATCTCCACAGGTTTGTGAGCATAATCCCTACTATGTTTTGTTCATGTGTTTATAACGAAGTGTTTTCCAGTAATTTTCTTTCTATCTCCACAGGTTTGTGAGCATAATCCCTACTATGTTTTGTTCATGTATTTATAACGAAGTGTTTTCCAGTAATTTTCTTTCTATCTCCACAGGTTTGTGAACACCCAAGCTTAGTACGTTTTGTTTATGTTTTGATATAACAAAGTGTTTTCCAGTGATTGTCTTTCTATCTCTACAGGTTTGTGAAACACCCACATCTAATACGTTTTGTTTGTGTTTTCATATAACGAAGTGTTTCTTTTTCGCCGATCTTCTTTCTATTTCCACAGGTTTATGAAACACCCACGTCTAGTACGTTTTGTTTATGTTTTTATATAACGAAGTGTTTCTTTT
Organism: Ascarosepion bandense; assembly: GCA_037127315.1. Classification (NCBI taxonomy): domain Eukaryota; kingdom Metazoa; phylum Mollusca; class Cephalopoda; order Sepiida; family Sepiidae; genus Ascarosepion; species Ascarosepion bandense. The sequence goes on from JBBBDQ010000640.1 coordinate 2,760,856, forward strand.
TCGCCGATCTTCTTTCTATTTCCACAGTTTTATGAAACACCCACGTCTAGTACGTTTTGTTTATGTTTTTATATAACGAAGTGTTTCTTTTTCGCCGATCTTCTTTCTATTTCCACAGGTTTATGAAACACCCACGTCTAGTACGTTTTGTTTATGTTTTTATATAACGAAGTGTTTCTTTTTCGCCGATCTTCTTTCTATTTCCACAGGTTTATGAAACACCCACGTCTAGTACGTTTTGTTTATGTTTTTATATAACGAAGTGTTTCTTTTTCGCCGATCTTCTTTCTATTTCCACAGGTTTATGAAACACCCACGTCTAGTACGTTTTGTTTATGTTTTTATATAACGAAGTGTTTCTTTTTCGCCGATCTTCTTTCTATTTCCACAGGTTTATGAAACACCCACGTCTAGTACGTTTTGTTTATGTTTTTATATAACGAAGTGTTTCTTTTTCGCCGATCTTCTTTCTATTTCCACAGGTTTATGAAACACCCACGTCTAGTACGTTTTGTTTATGTTTTTATATAACGAAGTGTTTCTTTTTCGCCGATCTTCTTTCTATCTCCACAGAAGATAAGGAAAGAATAACACAAGTTGTAGAAGTTAATGTGCAACTAGAAACATTATTAAGAAGTTATGAGTAGAGTTCGTGTTCAATGATAAAGTTGAGTTAAGGATATCGAGAGTTGAAGAAATTGTTTGTAGTAGTAATTGTTGAAAGATTATATGCGTACGTACGTATGCATGTATATATTCAGTAGGAATGTCTTTGGATGGAGAAGAAAAAGTAAAAGGAATCAGCAGAAGGAAAGAGAAATAGGACAAATGTCCGGGTCAGCTTGAAGTTGAAGTTACATTTTAGATGTTTGTCTCGCGGCTCCCATCTGATTCTCTGATTGATGCTGACCATGGCTTTTTAAAGTATTTAGATTTTCGCACTTCCTCGCGAAGTCCTCAAGTCTTGCAAGTCGCTCCCATTGGTCAAAAATCATTTTAACACCAACTTGCGAAATCTGGTTTTGACTTTTTCTTTAAGCACATGGTCAATCCTTTTTCTATTTGGGAAAAACCAGGATTTCACACGTCATTGTGAATTTTTGTAAAAGTGAAGGAGATGAATTAATTTCTTATCCACTACAGTAGAAAATATGACAAGAATAGATTAGAACTTCACTACTTTGAATAAAAAGTTATTCCGTTTAATTTAATAAAGGAACATACTTATACTCAAACTGATTTCCAAGTTTTGTATACGATAGTGGCGTAGTATGAAAATGTTGAAAACGTTACTTGAGTTTGGCCCCCTCCACCTCAGAAAAATCTCGGCCCCTAAGTGCTCCCCGCCACTTTCAGAGTTTCACAGTCGCCACTATTTTTGACCACCCTCGCCCACAAAGCTTGGTTTATGATTTTATAACGAAGTTTTTTAACGATTTTCTTTGTATCTCCACAGGTTTGTGAACACCCTCGTCTACTACGCTTTGTATTTGACCTCCGCCTCGCTAGCCGGTAATCGTTACCTCAATTTCTTTCTGAACGCCCTAGCAGAGTTTCCGTCTCAAGTTTTGGCGCTCAAACTTTTGATTAGGTAACCAAAAAATAAAGGTCATTCAATCACTCAAAGAATGATTACTTTAACTACTTTTAATGTGAATAATATATATGTTCCGCTGGGCTTAAGGTAGAAAAATAAATTATGTAGTCCTCATTTCTACTCTCGCAGTTTCTTTTCTCGCATTTCCTGCCTGTGGAACTCCCTTGCGTATACTTTCTTCCCTGATACCTACAATCGCCAAGAGTTTAAGTGCAACGTCAATTATCTCCTTGACTCCCATCTTTCTCTTATCCTTTGCCTGACACCCACTGTATCTTGTTCTTTTCCTTTTCGCTCTACTCTCACATAACCCTACTCGCACCAGTATTTCGATGCTTCCCTTATCCATTCTCCGTAACCCTCTGAAACTTGTTTCTCTTTCTTTTCTCTCTCTACTCTTATAGCCTCCCCACCACCGCACACAATGGCAGTACTGCTTCACCATCTTTCCACACACACACACACACACACACACACACACACACACACACACACACACACACACATATATATATATATATATATATATATATACTACCGGGCATAATTATTAGGCCACTCCAGTTTTAAAAAATGATGTATTTCATATTATTTTTAGTATTTATTACCAAGTGGGTAATTTTAAATGAAAATAGAATGGTTCTTTTGTTAATACTGCACAATAACATGTGCATCAAATGAACTCTTCTGGTGTCCAGTTTTTGTGCTCTCTTCACCATGCTAGTCTCTTCTTCTGATTGGCTGGCCGAAGCAAAGGCTTCCTGGCTGCCTTGTAAAATTTTGCAAAGTAATAATAACAAAAGAACCATTGTTTTCATTTAGAATTATCCAGTTGGCAATAAATACTAAAATAGTATGAAATACATCACTTTTTTTTAAACTAATGTAGCCTAATAATTATGGCCGTTACTATATATATATATATATATATATATATATATATATATATACCGTAGCGAAAAGATGCTATTTTTTAAATGACGTGGTTTCAAAATTACTCAATGATGTTTTAACATATTTGTTTTTATAAAGAACAACATAACTCACAAAAGAAGGAAAACAGAAAATTTTATTTACATGGATGCAGATAGTTGAAAAAGCAGAATATTTATTAGATTAGCGTAGTAGGTGAGAAGTCAACCTGGTTTGTTTGAAATTAAGCAGTCGGTGTGCCTGGTAGCAAAATCACCCTCGGTGGCGATAAGTCCCGATGTTGTCGCTGCTTCATCCCGAAGCTAAAAGAGAGCGAGAGGCTTCCTTACATAGTTCTGAATAGAACACTACCTAGTGGGTGTCCTGGTAAAAAAAAAAAAAAAGATGGAGCAATCCCCAATATCCATTTATTTATGGTCCTCGCTTGTCAATAAATATGATTTAGAGTAACGATCACCGTTAGAACATTATTATAATTTATATTAAGGAAATAAAGAAAACCAATGTTTAAATGACTAAATGATTTATAAATAAGAAGTAGGAGTTGCATCCATTCTTGTGCTAGGTTATAAAAAAGGAAGTGAAGTAGAATTCCCATAATACACTAGAAAAACAGTTTCGTCGCGAAAATAGAAAATCTCTCTCTCTCTCTCTCTCTCTCTCTCTCTCTCTCTCTCTCTCTCTCTATCTCCCTCTCTCTCTCTCTCTCTCTCTCTCTCTCTCTCCATCTCTCTCTCCATCTCCCTCTCTCTCTATGTTTGGAGTAATTGGAGTAGATAGACTAAACTATCGCCCGGTTCACACTCCACCCATGTCTATTGAACAGGTGAAGAGGCTCATCCCTTGTTTCCTGTTTAGGATGTGGTTTCCGGTTTTTCTCTTTTTCTCTTTTCCAATCTTTTCGCCCTTTTATTTTATTTTATTTTATTTTTTCAATTGGAGTGGATGGACTGAGCTATCGCCCTGTTCACACCCCACCCACGTCTATTGAACAGGTGAAGAGGCTCATCTCCTGTTTCCTGTTTGGGATGTGGTTTCCGGTTTTTCTCTTTTCCAATACTTTCACTCTTACGTAGCCCCCTGCACATCAGTGGCGTTTTAGCCTTGCTTGGGGTGATATGATTAAAAAAAATCTCTCTCTCTTTCTTTCTGACGAGAAAGACGTGTTTTTTTAAATCTGTTCATATGAAAGATGTTTTCATACAGATATATTTAAAACCATGTACGTTTTTGCATTAATATATGCAAATCAATATTTTTCTAATCATTTAACCCGAAGCAAAGCAGTACTGCCGCTGGTGCGCTGGAGGATAGGGGGGCTATATATAAGGAAAGTGAGGGGTTACATAGTAGAAGAGCGAAGAGAAAGAGGAACCGAAGGGGAACCGGTTAGGGGTTGTCAAAGAATGGGCAAGAAAAGGATGGGGATACTGATGTGAAGAGAGTTGTGTGAGAGTAGAATGAAAACGGGAGAAGAACAAGATTCAGTGGGTGTTGGGGAAAGGATAAGATAAGTATGGGAGTCAAGGAGATAAAAGATGGCAATTGACGTTGCATTTAAACTCTTGGAGATTGTAGCTATCAAGGAAGCAAGTATACGGAAGAGAGTTCCACAAGCGGGAAGTACGAGAAAAGAAGCTATAAGAGTAGAAGTGGCTGCATTTGGTTGTTTTGACTGTAAAAAGGTGGGACCTTCTTGCCAGTCTGGTGGCTCGAATAAATTCTTGTCGAGGGGGCATCAAGGAACTAAGCTCGTCGGAGGAGAAACCGTGAAAATATTTGTAAAAACGGACAGAGGGAAGCCACATCCCGTCGGTGAGAAAGTGGCTGGAGTCGAGTTGCCAGGTTGTAATCGATTGCATTGCAGATTCTCTTCTGGAGTCTGTCGAGAACCCTGAGATGAATAGCAGGAGCGCCTGACCAGATATGACAGTAGTATTCAATGCATGGGAGAATGGTTGATTTATAAATATGCAAGATGGACAGTGACGAGAAAAACCTCCTGGACCGACACAGTGATCCAAACTTCCTAGAAGTAGATTTAGCTATTTATTTAATGTAGTCGTTCCACTTGAGGTCGGCTGAGAGAGTGAGGCTGAGGAGGCGCAGTGTACTGCTTTCGGGGAGACTAGCTAGATCCATGTTAATGGGGCTATAAGAGGGACTGTCTATGGTGGTTAACGGATAGCAGCTTCATTTTGTAAGAATTAAAGTTTACGAGCCATTTCTTACCCCAGTTCACCACAGATTGGAGGTCCTTCTCAAGATCAGGAGCGAGGATATCTTTGTCCGCCTTGTCAAATTTGTGACTGAGGCGGGTGTAAATGGTGGTGTCGTTAGTGTTTGATAGGAACGACTAGATCAAACCAAGCAAGTTTTCAGTGATACCATAGCCCTGTAGCCTGCGCAGATATTCAGGGCAACAGCTCAAGCTTCGCCGTGATTATCGAGGGCCTGCTATATGTACTCCGTGGTGGATTTGTGTGTGTGTGAGTGAAATATGAATATCCTGAAAAATACGTGTAGTTCTTCCAAGACAAATGTATCAGTTGCCACCATGGTTTCCACCATGACATGGATGACAGTGAGGATCATTTATTGTACATGACTGACAGTAGGGATGACTCTGCAAATGATAGTCTAGAGATTTTACATGAATCCAGCAGTGACGAGTTTTTTTAGGATTTAAGGAAGAATAGCATTTATTTGCCTTATATTTTACACGCATATTTTCTAAATTTAGAATTCATTTTTATGAAAATAAAACAACTCTTGAACAACGAAAGATGCACAAAATATTTACTAACGACCAGCTAGTATCACCATTGCGGTACAAACAAAATCAGACTAGTGATTAATATAAACTGTGGTGATACCAACAGAGAAAAAGCGATGGGCCGTGTGTTTGCACCCTCACGACCAAAAAGCAAATGACCAAAAGTCGTCGGTACGCAGCCGGCTTCGCGCAGATGTTTCGGTTGAAAACTAAAAATTAATTACATATTAAATTTCCAGTTCGCGAGCCTACGCGAATTTTATTTATCAGCGAATGGGAAGCCCAGAATCAAATACAAGTGTGAATTTCCAAATGATCTGCTGCGATCCAAAAAGTCGAAATAAAAAGCCGATACAGAAAGCATAACCAGACAGACAGATGCAGGCCGACACACGCAGACTGACTCGAGAGAGAGGAGCGTGATCAGTATCCCCTAGACCTAAGTCAAGCGGCTTACTATGCTAGCCTCCCTTTCCTCTCATCTTATCTTTCGCTGTCTCAAAACTACTTACTGACCTAAGGAGCGAATACATCAAAGACAGTCCTTACTTACAACGCTCCCACATTCCTAAGTGGGAGCGTTGTAAGTAAGTTCTCTTTTCAGCATTTTATTGCCATGAACATTTTAACGTTCGTTGGGCCCATATGTAAAGGATTACTTTAATTGTAAAAACCTTAATTGATATGTGTATATAAAAAATGTTATTTTTCGACTCAATTTGCTTTGCTCGATTTATAATCGTTTTATGACTTATAGTGGGCTATCTTCAACAAGGCCAAATTCCGTTAATCCACAACAATATACTACTACCCTTCACTAGAACGGACTCTCCACTATAAACTGGAAAAGAATGGATAACCCGCTATAAAAACAATACGTGTGTGAGCGACATATGGTGAATGTGTTGTAGCATGTGAATTACTTTTATTTTTTCTTAAAAATTTCCTTCTAATATTGGGGTGCGTCTTCCAATCCGCAGAGTGTTGTAAACCGGAAAATACGGTAATCGTATATTTAATAAGAAATTAATCATTTAATAAATTATATCCTGTTGCATGCACACCATAAGCTATTCATATTTTATTTAATGTTTTCCTGTAATATTGCACACGAATATTGATGTAACATGTTGTGAACGGATAATATAATCTCAGATAAAAATAACAAAACCAAGAACGCTACATTCGCACTCCCACAAAAAATTTTTTCAAGTATCAATTCTATATCTGGATGATTAAAATACAATATTAAGCGTTCTGTTTGTATAGATTGACGAATTATTGATAACATTGGGAATGTATTGCAATATAAAAAAAAGGTCGGGTTTTTCTCTCACACACTTTGTCTCTCTCTCTCTCTCTCTTTCTCTTACTCTATTTCTCTCTCTTCAGTATTGGTCGAAAAAAGACGTGCATTATCTTCCAAAGCATCGCCGGAGGAAGTCTTATCATCGCTGTCATCTTCAGAATGAGTTTTAGTGGGTATCATCCTTCCTTATTTACATTTATTAAAGTCCGTTCATTTCCATTAGTTCATGAGCGTGCACTTCATTGACAGTGTAGAATTCTGAATGTTGCTATAGCGATCCAGACAAGCCGGGTGTCGTATTCGTTACCTTTGCATAAAATAATTACTGAACGTCACTCTGCGCATTGTAATAAATATCTAAAGTTATTTATAAATGCAACTTTGTCTGTGTGTGTGGCTGTGTTTGTCTGTGTGTGTGTGTGTGTGTGTGTGTGTGTGTGTGTGTCCGTTACCTATAGACTCCGAAACGGCTGAACCGATTTTCTTGAAATTTTAAACAGTTGTACTATAAGCGTCTGCGAGTGTTCTTAGCTAGGTTTTGTGTCGAGGTACCCACGATAAATATCGAAAATCGAAAAAATCGGGTTATAGAATCAGTGGTCCGATTTTAATCAAATTTGATACACTCATAGACAAAGACATAAGAAACGATATTCAGAAGTTTCAAGGTTGCAGTTCTTACAATAGTACAGAAAATTTTATATCGACACCAGGAAATCAAAATTTGACTTACATCCAATCATTTTTCTTTCAGTCTACGGTTTCGCTTTAACTGGAAACAACTATTGCTTTTTAGTTTTTCGTGCCAACGTCCAAAGAGTCTGAGCTCCAGGACCATGGATTAGTTTTAAAGCTTTCATTACACCCGAGCAACGCCGGGCTATACTGCTAGTATATATATATATAAAAGCAAGATGTGTGTTTGTGTGTGTGTGTGTGTGTGTGTGTGTGTGTGTGTGTGTGTGTGTGTGTGTGTGTTTATCTGCCTGTATGTCTGTATATTTTTTTTCAGCCCTTTTATTTTAGTTTTTGTTTCGAGTTTGGCTCTAAGTAGGTATAATTATAGTTCTTAGTCTCAGGAATGATACCATTTACTCAGAGGACTTATTTAGCCTTCAAAATTCAGTTTACGACGAAAAAAAATTATTTGATATCGATACCAGGAAATCAAAATTTGACTTACATCCATTCATTTTTCTTTCAGTCTCCGGTTTCGCTTTAACTGGAAACAACTATTGCTTTTCAGTCTTTGGTGCTAATGTCGAAAGTGTCTGAGCTCCAGGACCATGGATTAGTTTTAAAGCTTTCATTACACCCCAGCAACGCCGGGCTATACTGCTAGTATATATATATATATATATATATATATATATATATACTAGGTGCGATTGATAAATTGTCGCAATTCATTTATTATTTCAAATATTCTCTAGGTTGAGTCTGAACTCCAGGACCATGGATTAGTTTTAAAGCTTTCATTACACCCGAGCAACGCCGGGCTATACTGATAGCAAACAATAAACATGTATAAAGAGACGAGTACACAAGAAGAAAAATATGTCTTCTATTTAAAATAACTGTCAGGTACCGCCATTAAATCTCTAAAAAGAAAACGGCATTGTATGAATAACTTTTTTCATCAAGATGTTTAAATTATTATCACCTGCTCCCATTCTATCAAACACTCTTCCTATCTGCCCAACCCTCATCCTCGGTATCCTTACTCATCTGTCACCTTCCTCCTGACATTCCCTATGTCTAACCACTCCTTCTCTTTACCTTCCCCTATGTAGCCCCATGCGCAATAGTGGCAGTGGAATGCCTTGCTTGGGGTGAGATGATTAAAAAAAATCAAGAGGAAAGACCAAAGTATTTTTTAATTATTTAAAAAAAAAATTTAATTCCTTCGACATGTTCGAAACTTTGATAAAATATCTATGTTTTGATTTGAGTTAGAGGGTAACCAGATTATTGCAAGAGTTTACCAAAGAAATCGTAATATTTTTCTTCTATGTTCCCAGTTCTTTCAGGAAGTAGGCGATCATGGCTTTCCACGTTTCCCTATCCCTGGTGGCTCTTAGCACGCCTTCTCCTGTTACACCATGCAACACTCGTTCCATCATCCACCTGATTAGGTCCTTAAAATATATTATCCGCTTCTTTCCCCTGTCTCTTTTTCCTTCTATCTGACCTGTTAGTGTCAGGTTCTCCAAGCCTTCCTTCCTCATTGCATGTCCCAGGAACTTCAGCTGTCTTTTCCTGATGCTCAGTATTAATTTCCGTTGCTTCAAGTTTTTCCTTCATCTTTGATGATATTGTCCAGCATTCACTGCCATATTGAAGAACTGACATCACATAGCAATCCAGTCCTCTCTTCTTTGTTTCTAGCTAAATTGTCTGGTTTCTTAATACTTTACTCAACTTCTGGAATGCTTCCTTCTCCATGCCAATTCGCCTTCGGATCTCTGTGTCGCACTATCCGTCTTCTGTTAAAACACTTCTCAGGTATTTAAATTTTTGTACCTGCTTGATTTTAGTATCCCCTACATGTATTTGGCATATTGGGCTATCCTTTTTACTGATGACCATGCATTCGGTTTTCTTGCAGTTTATTTGTAGTCCTTTCTTGTTACTCTCTTCAGGTACCTTCTGATGGAGGTCTTGTAGTTTCCTTTCTGTGTCTGCTATCAGCACTGTATCATCTGCATGCCTTAGGCTGTTTAAATTGTGGTCTCCGATGACGAATCCATGCATAACTTCTAGGGTCCTCAAAATATTATCGCTATACAAGTTGAACAGATCCAGTGAAAAGACGCATCTTTGTCTTACGCCGCTTTCTATCTTTGTATATCTACTGAATTTGTTACCTGTCCGTATACAAGCGGTTTGCTGCCAGTAAAGATTCTTGATTACTCTTAAGTCTTTCCCAAATATGTCAAGGCTGCCGAGCATCTCCATCAGTTCTTTGTGGTGTATTTTGTCAAATGCCTTCGCATAATCAATAAAGCACAGGTATAAGTTCTTCTTCATTTGTATTGCCCTTTCAGAGAGCTTCCTAATCATAAATTTGGCGTTCCTTGTTCCAGTGTCTTTGACGAAACCGCACTGTACGTGTCCTATATCTGGCCTGATTCTGCTTCTCGCTCTATTCATCAAGATTCGGACACTCAGTTTTGTTATATGGCTCATTAAACTGATGGTTCTGTGGAGTTCGCACTCGTTTGCTCCTGGCTTCTTAGGTAGTGCTATGAAAATCGACTTGCTGAGGTCATCTATTCATTTATTATTTCAGTAATTTTCTCTATACCAAATTCTTCCAGGGCTATCAGCAGCTCTATTACTATGCCGTCTGGTCCAGCTGCTTTGTTTCTATTCAGTTTGGCTATTGCAGATTTTACCTCACACTTTAATATTTCCGGTCCGTCTTCATCTTTGTGTATTATCGGTTGCTCTCGTCGTGGAAAAGATCTTTTATATATTCTTCCCATCGTTGGAGTATTCCTCCTTCTCCAACATGATTGTTCCATCCTTTGATTTTATACATCCTTCTGAAGAGCAGGTTTTTTTGTCCTGTCAGTTCTTTTATTTCTTTATGCATGCCTGCTTTATTATTTCTGCTCAACCTCTCTACTTCTGCACATTTGTCATTGAGCCATTCCTCTTTAGCCTGTCTGCATTTTCTTCTTATTTCCTTTTGTAGTTCGCTGTACCCCATTCCATGTCGTGATATCATTTTCTGCCTCCTTTGCATCATGTCCAGAATCTCTTCAGTCATCCACTCGTTTTTTTTATTTCTGCGCCTAATTTCCTTTCGGGCAATGTTGATGTCACTATTGCTTCCTTTAGCGAGTCCCATTTTGAGTGTCCTTTTCCAATTTGTTCTTCTCAATTTTTTTTTCCGGTGACAAACACATTAATTTGGAAATTCTTGCAAAAATAAAATAATTGTCGGATTTTAATGAAACTTTTAGGACATTCACAAATGAATGAAATTATTTTTGAAATTATTATTTTTTAAAAAATCTTAGTAAAAAATTTTACATCTGTTTCACCCCCTCCACGTAAATTCATGAAATTTTAAGAAATAAATAAAAACAGTAAGCTTATTTACAATAACTGATTTTAGCGTTTTTACCGTTCAGTCAGAGATTCTACCTCTGAGCTATCGGCGTACAGTAGAGGAAGGCAGATTTTAGCGTGTTAAATATACAACGTATGCAAACGCCAGTAGCCAAGAGTGTTCATTCCATTGCTGGAAAACGATGCATAAATAGCAAAGAGTAGCCAGGATTCATCATGGGAGGCCACAATCTGAACAACATAAGGTACACAGGTGATACAGTGCTGATAGCAGACACGGAAATGAAACTACAAGACCTCCTACAGAAGGTAGTTGAAGTGAGTGGCATAAAGGGCTATGAATAAACTGCAAGAAAACCGAATGCATGGTCATCAGCAAAAAGAGCAGCCCAAAATGCCAAGTATAGGTGGGTGTTACTAAAATCAAGCAGGTACAAAAATTCAAATACCTGGGAAGTCTTCTAACAGAAGACAGAGAATGCAACACAGAGAACGAAGGCAAATTAGCATGGTGAAGGACGTATTCCAGAAACTGAGTAGAATATTAAGAGACAGGAAACTTTCACTAGAAACAAAAAAGAGAGTGCTAGATTGCTATCAGATGTCAGTTCTTCTATATGACAGTGAATGTTGGACAATCTCATCGAAGATGAAGGAAAAACTTGAAGCAACTGAAATGTGGTTCTACAGAAGGATGCTGCGAATATCATGGATCGAGCATGTGAGCAATGACAAAGTTTTGGAAAGAATGGAAACGAAAAGGAAATTAATACTGAACATCAGTAAGAGACAGCTAAAATTCGTGGGACATGCAATGAGGAAGCAGGGTTTAGAAAACCTGATACTAACGGACCAGATAGAGGAAAAGAGAGACAGAGGAAAGCAGCAGATAACATATTTGAAGAGCCTGAGCAGGTGTATGACAGAACGGGGGTTGCGTGGTCTAAAAGTAGAAAGCTTGCTAAGAGCCACCAGGGATAGGGAGACTACGTTCTGAAAGGACAAGAAGAAGAAGAAGTTACTGTTTTGAAATTCTAGCATTTCCCCAGGGTGCCTAATAGACTGGCGAGAGCGTAAATAATAGCCATAACTAAATATATATATATTTATTCAGTCAGTCAGTTACGTGCCATACGTGATACACGCTTGGGTGATCATGTCTCGAAAGAGATATGACTGACTGGGCAGAAGATTATCCCGCAGTATGTTGCCATTGCTTTCTGCGGTAGATTGGTTCGCAGTCAAGGCTATAGAACTCAGTCTGTCCTATTATTTAACCCATAACTGGAAGGAAGAGACGGATTAATACCTTTCCCAAGGGTATTTGAATGCAATGAATTCAACTGGAATTCGAACTTGGCTCCCCGTTTTCTCGTTCCGAGTCGATATCCACTGCACCACAATGCAAATCACATCTAAAAAATTCAAATTTTTAAATTTTCTTAAATTGAATGGCCATTTGAACGGGTAAATTTAACACCAATTTCATGAGCGAGATAGTTTTAATGGAAAGAATTTGTCTTCGTTCACTTCGAAGTTGGCATGAACCTGCTCAGTCAAAGTGACAAATTCTTTGCACTAAAACTACCAACGCTCTATCGCCAACCCTATATCGTGCACTTTACGATAAAAAAAAACACTTCTTACCAAAATAACTTTTATCGGTAAAATTATTGAAAAAACAAATATCTTGGCACCAAAAATTATCACAACTCAACACTCTGTGTGTGTGTGTGTGTGTGTGTGTGTGTGTGTGTGTGTGTGTGTGTGTGTGTGTGTGTGTGTGTGTGTAAACAGTTACCTACAAAGATTTGCTAATTTACATGATGAAAGATTTCCCCCAAATTAATTAAAACTAAATTTTATTGTTAAAACCAAGAGATTTTTTATTATTCAATTATATTACTTAATCCTTTTTAGAACCTTCAAAATTTTGTTTAATTCTTTTTTTTTTTTTTTTCTGGCGCCATCTTTGTTGAACATAAATTAGTGTAGAAAATTTTAACGTATTTTCGCTGTGAAAGACATTAATTTAGAAATTCTTGCAAAAATCAAATAATTGTCGAATTTCAATGAAACAATTAATAGTCATTTTTTTCTGTTCCTCTTAGAGGGGGGGCTTTACAACCTCATGTCAACTTTGCCTAAAGTTACAAATAACAGAAAGGAAAAATGAGCTAAGACAAAGCAGGCAAAACAGAAACAAAGGATTTGAAAAAGTCTTTCTTTTCCCTTCTTTCTTCCTTTTTCTTTTATCGCCTCTTATATGTATCTATTTTCTTTGATATTTCTTTTTTTCTTTTATATATCCTCTCTTTATTTCTTCTCCTTGCTGGGTAGAAAGTTTATCTATGAAATAGATTTCTTTTTGGTTTCCTTTCTTTCTTTTCTCTTCTCGTCTTGTTCAGAAGATTTGAGTGTAGAATAATTTGAATCTTTTTTTTCTTGGCTGTCAGGATAATACATCTTAATGACACATGCTGCCTAATTCTACAATCTAAACGTTGCGACGTCCTTCTTATGTAGTTGTTACCACAACTACAAATAAACTTATAAATAGTAGATGAAATATGATGAGGAGGAAGTAAGTCTTTTCGAATAGATGAAAAAACAGAATGAGGAGCAAAATGAACTCTAATTTGAGAAGAGAAATAACAAGAGCGAACTGCTGTGGAAAACCGCTTAGCCAAAAACTCACCACGCGAACAAATATAAGGAAGCCATGAATAAACTGGGCATTTCTCCACAATATACGGCTTATCCTTAGAAAAATTGTGAATCTTATCACGCATTACACTATTCACAATATCGCTTGGATATCCTTTTTTTGTTAAAGTACTGCGGATAAAATCTAATTCCACGTCGGAAAATCTTTCCGTGCAGATTTTAAGAGCTCTACGTGTAAGGGTCTTAACCAGATTAATTTTTCGCTTTCTTGGACGAAATGAGTGCCACCGCGTATACAAACCTAAAAACGTGGCTTTGCGAAACACGGAAGTCTGAAATTCACAGGGAGTTCGTTGAACACAAACATCAAGAAATGACAAACAGCATTCGGATTCCTTTTCTACTGTAAATTTTAAGGACGGATATACTTGGTTCAAAATAGTGAGAAAAGAGTCAGCCTCAGCTTCATTATTAAACAAAGAGAAAGTATCATCCACATATTGATAATATATATATATATATATATATACTGATTGAGCAATCTTGGGAAATGCTAGACGTTAAAAACAGTAGCTACTCTCTGCTATTAACAAATCGTTTTTCATCAATGGATTGAACACTCTTGGCTACTGGCTTTTGTATGCATTGTGTATATAACACGCTAAAATTTGCCTTCCTTCACTGTGCGTTGATAGCTCAGAGGTAGAATCTCCGACGGACGGGTTTTAATCCTAGCTGGTAGCAATCGGATGTCTTACCGTGCTGATGAGCTGTGATACAAAAATTAGTTTTTACACCTGAAGACACTACATAAACCGAGATGAAGAAGTCTAGGTCGCGTAATAACTCGTTTACCAATGAAAACGTATATATATATATATACTTTTTCATTTGTAAACGACCCATTGTTTTGACCATTTAAGTCATGTACTTTTGCTTTGTAAATGACTTCTTTTGTATTACAAAAAATTTGAAGTGGACATTTATTTTTGTTCCTACAGTTACATTCCTTATTAAAGATCTTGTTTTGTAGAATGCTATTTAAGTTTATGGCGTTTTGTTTCTTTATGAACTTTTCTAAATTACTATAGTTGTACTGTATGTAGACAGAAAGAAAAGTTAGCTATTATGTTATTCGCAAACAAAAATGTATTACTGAATAAAAGAACAGAAATTATGGCTAAGTATAACCATACCATAAAATACCTATTAGGTTCATACAACCATGGATGAAAACGTTATCATTTCTTCTAATGTTAAAAATTAAGCGTTCAAAAAATCCCAGTTACGTGAGCGTTCTTAAAAAACGGTAAAATCAGTTCTTGCAAATCGCTTGAAGTAGAAACCTAGGTCACGTAATAACTCGTTTACAAATGAGAAATATTCAAAAGTTCCACAATATAATTTTATTGAACACTTTTTAATGCAACTATGTACTAGTCTAATTTTATTATGACCAAAAACTAAGTAATTAGAACTTCGAACTATACAGTAATGTCATAGGATCTACGTAAATCCCTACATAAAGTGCGCGAGACGCGCAGAAAGAAAAAAATGCTAACAAAAGTTTCCCCTACATTAAAATGATCAATGGGATAAAAGGAGTTATAAAACTCAAAACGGTAAACCTTTCTGTTTATGCTTTCCATTCGTTACGATCATTCCCACGTTTTCCTATCATATTTTACTTTCTATTCTTTCCAAGGTAACAATACTTACATTGTAATGGCTGCCACCTTCTTCTCCTTGATTGGAATGTTCGGTATCAGTGGTTCGTTCCTTGTTATTTGGCTCTACACACCAGAATTATTTCCCACTGGGCTTCGGTAAGAGTCTCTCTCTCTCTCTCTCTCTCTCTCTCTATATATATATATATATATATATATATATATATATATATATATAATATTAACTATAGCAACAACAATACCAATAGTAAGAGAACTAATTCTACCGAAACTAGTATTAATCAAGCTATAATTTTTTAACAACGACTGAAGTTAAGAACTATATATATATATATATATATATATATATATATATATATATATATATATAATAATAATAATAATAATAACTATAGCAACAACAATACCAATAGTAAGAGAACTAACTCTACCGAAACTAGTATTAATCAAGCTATAATTTTTTAACAACGACTGAAGTTAAGAACTATATATATATATATATATATATATATATATATATATATATATATATATATAATAATAATAATAATAATAATAATAATAATAACTATAGCAACAACAATACCAATAGTAAGAGAACTAACTCTACCGAAACTAGTATTAATCAAGCTATATTTTTTTAACAACGACTGAAGTTAAGAACTATATATATAGCAACAACAATACCAATAGTAAGAGAACTAACTCTACCGAAACTAGTATTAATCAAGCTATAATTTAAATCGTCTTGTATAACCCACCAAGAACAAACTCGGAGGGAAAATAAGGGGAAGCAAAAAAAAAAAAAAAGAAACAAACGAAGTACATAAACAAAAAGTCAAGCACTCGTAAGAAAGAAAAAAAAAACCCAAGACGAAAACCCTGCCACTAAAGCGCTCAATACGAAAGTAGAGCAAACAAAGACAGAAAATCTAAGCAAGAACCAACAACCGACTACGGTTTCGACTTACGGCTCGTCAGGGAAATTGGCTCTCTCTCTCTCTCTCTCTCTCTCTCTCTCTATATATATATATATATATATATATATATATATATATATATATACCCTACCGGCCATAATTATTAGGCAACCCAGTTTGTTTGTTTTTTTAAGAAATGATGTATTTCATACTATTTTTAATATTTATTGTCAAATAAAATTGAAAATTGAATGGTTCTTTTGTTATTATTACTTTGCAAAATTTTACAAGGCAAGGAAGCAAAGATGAATTCGTCCAAATCATCCTAAATTTTCTTCATCCTTTCATTGATGAAACTGCAATATAGGGAATTATTCAATATTTATAAATTTATTTGATGCACATGCTATTGTGCAGTATTAACAAAAGAACCATTCTACTTTCATTTACAATTATTCACTTACACTTTAAAAAAATATATAAGACAAATATAATTACAATTTTTTTTAAATGCACAAGAACTTTATGGACACATATAATGTTGTCATAAATAAAATTGAATGTTTACTTATTTGTTTCTACTCTGAGCTTCGTGCAAATTACATCCACTTTTCAAGGAGACTTGATAGCAAAATTGGATTTTCTCGAGTCTCTACCTTTTCACAACGAAAACGAAGTGTCGGAAAGCAGGAAGAATTCGGAACTTAACACATAATTTTGGCAAGTCCTTTGACAATTTTTCACCTGACATTAATCAATTTATTTAACCACAGGTGAAAGTCATCAAAAGGTTCTATAAACATTCGCTGCCCCTTCCATTTAACGAATCTATTCTTCAGGAGATTTGATGAAAAGAGAAGTGAACAATTCATTTATCACTTTTAATTAGGTACCTCTACTAATTCGCTAAAAAAACATCATAGTATGATGTTAAAAGGCCTCAAATTTAATAAAAACAAAATTTTATCGTCAAAATGTTTACATTTATTAAGAGGAAAGATCAAGGTATTTTTTAATTATTTTTTTAATTTTTTTAATCCTTTCTAACATGTTAGAAATTTTGGGTAAAAATCTTGTTATTTTCGTTATATGGGTGACCAGATTTCTACCAGAGTTTATTGTGATAAATTTCATATTTTGAAACTCAATTTTTTCTACTGAAAAACACATTAATTTGGAAATTCTTGCAAAAATCAAATAATGGATTTAATGAAACTTTCAGGACTTATTAAAAAAAATGAATGAAATTATTTTTTAAATTATTTTTTTTTACATCTGTTACTACCTCTCGAAATAATTTTCTGAAATTTCTAGAAATTGACTACTGGTCGCAAGCTTTATTTTATTAATTAAATGCTGGACTCCTTGAGGAATGTAAATCTCTTTTTCTTTTCTTTTACAAAAAGTGGCCATTTATCGGAAAATCTGCTCCGAATAGTGAAATAAAAATGCACGAAAACTATACCATTTTTTATTTAGATGAACTTTTAATTGCTTTTATAAATAATATATATTAAGAGTATCATGGTCTGTAGGAGAAAAAAAATTCGATGAATAATGAATTTTTACAAAAATTGTTTTCAGTCTTTTTTTTAAATTTAAATAAGTCTTTTAAAATTTCTTCCAATCACCGTCTGTATTAGGTTATTAAGTGAAGACTATATTTACTAATCGAAAATTGAAACGCTTAATACAAATCTTCACGCACCAAGATTTTTAAATTATTTTTTTTAATCTTTTTGTGTGTAGAAATCTTCTTTTCTCTAAGTATCATCTAACCTGTAACATTTTGATTAAAGCTCAACGATATCTCAGGTTTAAAAAGATTAATTTAAAGAAAAATGAAAAAGCTTTTATTTTAGCATTAACTGAACTTAAAGATTCTCACGATAAATTTTTGTTTTTATTAAATTTAAAAAATTATTATTATGGTCATTTTTATCTAATGTTTGGAAATTGCCTAAATGACCATGAAAATGTTCAAATTTAATTAATTTTTAGATTAATTTAAGAAAATTTTATATTATCTTAAATTTTATTTTTTTCAGAAAGCATTTTCAAACGTAAGACTATAAAGCTAAAGTAACTAAAATTTAAGAAAATATTAGATCACTTTTTAAAATGTTTTTTTAATTACAACGTAGTTAAAAATCAAAAAGAAGATTCACTAAGTTTCATCAATTTATGTATATTCTTATCAATCATACTTAGATTGTCAACGCCTCTAGCAATAATCCATCGACATGTCAGAAAAAAATGACTTGTGATTAAGAAATACTAATATTTTTCATTTCATATTATAAGCAAGTAATACGTATTTCCAGTCTGATTAATCTAACTTTACGTTTTCAAGTTTTCCTAAAATAACGTATCACAAATCTATATTTATTTTTACATTTTGAAAGCGAGAATTAAATTTTTAGAAAACTATCAAAATATGAAAAATGGCCGATAAAATGAAAACTCTCAAAAAGTTGAGATTCTAATCAATATAATTTCTGTTTAAATACACCAGAGTATTTTGCATAGTGGAAATAGTAAGTTTAATCATTTAGCTTTCAAATAAAACTAAAATAAAAAATTCAAGAAAGATCCTTCATATTTTTTTTAATTCATTTCAAAAATTAGGTAATGAAAATTAGTGGCAGTACATACTTTTAATGCTCTCATCTTTTCACATCGAGCCAAGACTGCTTGTATAAAAACATTATTTTCCAGGAATACATTGGTTGACCGTTTTTTGTTTTTTTGTTTTTTACGAAATACAATCTTTGTTTTTGTTGCTTTTTATTCTGAAAATATAGGTTTTTCAATTTTGTCATTTCAATTCATTAATATTGCTTTCATATAAATTTATTAATATTTTAGTTTTAGTTTTAGTTTTAGTGTGTGTGTGTGTGTGTGTGTGTGTGTGTGTGTGTGTGTGTGTGTGTGTGTGTGTGTGTGTGTGTGTGTGTGTGTGAATAAATTGACTTATAAATAGTTAGTTACTTAATAGCAAACGTAACGTTCAAATAAAGTAAAAAAAAAAATAAAGTGTTCATAAGTATCTCGATCACCGGTAGCGCAACTACAAATTGTATTGCCCTGTCGGCTGGGGCAACAGAATGCGCTAACTGCACCTGTGTAGAGGGACACCTCCGACCCAATGAGGAGTCCTGGATATGATGATAAACTATATCCGGGTCCTGGGTTTACCGATAAACTGCATCCGGCATCAAGGCCACTAATTGAGAAGTTTTGAGGAGCATGGGACCACTTCTCAATTGCTGCTGTTCCCAGATCTACTCTGACCTGGGCTGGTAGCACCTGTGAGGGTCCAAGCTATGGACAAATAGTTAACCCCTAAACTGGGGTCAAAACACTATGAAAATATAAAAATAGATTTTTATAGTGAAAATTCCAGCAATACTTTTTTGGAGAAGAAAATATTACCTGCAATATATTCATGAAGAAAAAATATTAGAACAATACATATTGGAAGAAAAAATATTAACAGCAAAATATTTTTTAAGAGAAACTATATATGCCAGTAATACAACTGACTTTCGAACAAAGTAAAACCCTCTTTGCAAAAATACGTCAATGAAACCTGATCTACAAACTGATTTCTTACAAAGAATGCATATTCTATTCATACGAATCTATTGTAAAAAAAAAAAAAATGTTGGCATTAAATAACCCATTGAGGTTGGTATACCGTAAAACAAAATGAACCAAACGAATCCTATGTCTGGAGAAATTTCGCGCTTTTTAAAAATCTGGGCCTTTGTTTTGTTTTTTTACTGTGTACTTTTGTACTTAGCTTGGCAAAAATTTTTAAAAGTTAGCTCCCTTGCTAAGATAAAGAAATTGTCTCCCTTACATCATATAACCAAAATATTTATTAATTAAATTCTGATAGTTCTAATTTTAACTTCTATACTTTCATTGTTTCATGCATTTTTAGTTAGTATATTAACTGTTTTTAAAAAATAAAATTGAAAATGCTAAAGATAATAAGAAAAATGTATGATGTTGACATATATTTCAAATCTCATGTTATTAAGCACTTTTTAGCTACATAGGCTGCGTTCGATGTTTTACTCAATACTACAAATTAACATTTTTTATTTTATATATTTTTTTTATCAGTATCACCCCAAACAAGGCAGTAAAGCCACTAATACGCAAGATGTGGAAGAATTAGGAACAGAAACAATAATAAGCAGAGCTATTTTAAAAAAATGTAATCAGGAGGACAGTAGATAGCGGTTAATATTGCATTTAAATTTTTGCCGATTAAAGTTGACAGGCAAACATGGAGTCTGAAGGAAGTTCCACAAGCGATTAAATGCGATGAAAAAAACTGTTAGAATAGGACTTATGACTTCAGTCTCGTACTACTGTGAATCATATTAAGAAAATCAAAGTAAATAGCAGGAGCACCGGACCATATGTGGCAACAGTATTCTCAGAATACTCGACCGATAGACTTAAAGATGTGTAAGATAGATTCCGAAGAGAAAAATTGTCTCGCACGACACAGTGACCCAATTTTCTTAGCAGTCCTCCCTTGTGGTTCCTGTATTTAAGAACTCTGGAGAACACTCAGACCCCACTAATTATCGCCCTCTTACTGATTTTTGGCAGTGTTCGAGGCTATTATCAATGCAGAAGTGGTTCAACATCTCACAGCCCACAGCCTCTTCTCCAATAAATCTGGCGAGGCGGACAAACATAACCTCGCTGCTGATCTTGAGAAGGACTTCCACTCGATGGTGGAATGGGGTAAGTGCCTCGTAAATTTAAACGCTTCTAAAACGAAACTCCTATCTGTCAACTATCACAAGCAATCTCTCCTGCCACCCATAAGCATGGACCAAGCAAGTCTCCCTGAAAGCAATACACTGCACCTTACCCTATAGGCCTTACCCTATCTTCCGACCTCAAGTGGAATCATTACATTGAATCAATAGCTGAATCCAATTCTAGAAAGGTTGGGTCACTGTGTCTGGTCAGGACGCTTTTCCCCTTGAATCCATTTTCCACATATACAAATCAACCATCCGACCATGCATGGAATACTGTTGTCATATAACGTGGTTGTTCATCTCAGTGTTCTCAACAGCCTCCAGAGGAGAATCTGTAATGTGATTGGTCCCGACTATTCAGCTCGATTCCAGCCACTTTCTCATCATCGGGGTGTGGCTTCCCTCTGTCTCTTCTATAAATATTTTCATGGCTTCTGTTCTGACGAACTTGGGTCACAGGTGCCCTCTTAAAAAGAATTTACTCGGGCAACCAGACTAGCAACAAGGTCTCACTCTTTTACAGTTAGATCAATCAAATGCAGGCGACAATTCTATTCCATCAGCTTCTTTTCTCGCGCTTCCTGTCTGTGGAACTCCCTTCCATACACTTGCTTTCCTGACGGCTATAAGCTCCAGGAATTTAAATACAATGTCAATTCCCATCTCTTATCCACTAAACCCCAGCCCTTTCCACATCACCCCGTGTATCTTGTTCTTTTCCTTTCTCTCTACCTTCACAACTGTCTTCACTCCTGTGTTCACATCCTTCTCTTGCTCTTTCTCTTTCACACCCTGTAGCTGGTTTGTCTTTGTCTTCACTCTCCTCCTGCCTAATACTTCAACTCTTTTACGTAACCCCCTGCAAATCAGTGGCGTTAACGCCTTGCTTGGGGTGAAATGATTAAAAAAACAGTATGGTTTCCTCTTCACCAGATCTACTGCTGATATGCTAAGGACCATCACAGATTATATATACTAGGCTCTCGTTAACAACGGCGAAGCTCGAACTGTTGACCTAGATATCTCCAAAGTATTTGAAAGAGTCTGGTATGCTGGTCTTCCACGCAAGTTACAGGACTATGGTAGAACTGGACGTTTGTTTGAGCTAATCCAGTCGTTCCTTTCAAATCGCGTAATGAAGTTAGTATTGAATAGGCATGCTTCCAGATACTATCATACGAAGGCGGGTGTCTATTCTAGGACTTACGCTTTTTCTGATCTTCATCAACGATCTCCTTGATGCAATCATATCCTAAATAGGCATCTCCATTGACAACACCACCATTTACTCCCGCCTCAAAAAGAAATCTGTCGAGGCTGACAAAGCAAACCTCGCTGATCTTGAAAAGGACCTCCAATCTGTGATGGACTGGGATAAGAAATGGCTCGTAAATTTTGCTGCTTCCAAAACAAAGCTGCTATCTATTAACCACCATAGACAATCGCTCTTATCTCCCCATCAGCATGGATCAGACGAGTCTCCCTGAAAGCAAAACACTGCGCCTCCTCTGACTACATTGAATCCATAGCTAAATCTGATGGTAGGAAGGTCGGTTCACTGCGTACGGCCAGGAAGTTTTTCTCGTTTGAATCCATCTTGCATCTATATAAATTTACCATCCGCCTATTGAATACTGTTGTCAAATCTGGTCGGGTTTCCCTGTTATTCATCTCAGGTTTCTTGACAAAATCTAACAGAGAATCTGCAATGTAATTGATCCCGACTTGGGGGATCGACGCCAGTCACTTTCTCACCGACGTAATGTGGCTTCCCTCTGTCTCTTCTACAAATACATTCACGACTTCTGCTCCGATGAGCTTAGCTCCTTGGTGTCCCCTCTGCATGAATTTGCTTAAGCTACTAAAATAACAACTAGATCAAGCCTTTTACTCTGAAACCAAGCAAACGTAACCGAAACTTCAATGCTGACAACTTTTTTTCTCGCAGTTCCCGCCTGTGGAATTCCCTACCGTATACTTGCTTCCCTGACAGCTACAATCTCCAAGAATTTAAATGCATTGTCAATTGCCATCTCCTATCTTCTTTATTCGCGTCGTTTTCCTGGCAACCCTTGTATCATGTTCTTCTCCCTTTCCACTCTACTCTCATGCAGCTCTCTTCACACCAATGTTCTCCTTCTTCTCTTATTCATTCTCTGACACCTCCTGTAACTTTCTCCTCTTTCTTTTCACTAACCACTTATATTGTTATGGGAAAACACACCTATTCCTCAGATAATGGATTCTCTCTCCTATATTAATAAGAGTTAAAAGGAAATTCACGGGAAAAGTTTTTAGGAGTTTTGGGGAAGTTCATAGGACTTCTTTAAAGTTCTATTGGAGTTCAGTCGAACTACTAGGCAGTTGATATTAGTCGGCAGTTAGCCGAATATTAAGGAGTCAGCTTTCAGTGGAAGATTACCAAGTTCTTGACATTTTGGGTGCATTAAGTCGATTAGCAACCGACATAGCACGATTATAATCTTCAGTGCGAAAACTACTCCACGACATATATAACCCCCTGCATAGCAGTTGCAGTACTGCCTTGCTTGGGGTGAAATGATTATAAAAAAAAAACTGACTAAGTAATGGATTCAAAATAGTCTTTTCATTTAATGTCAGCTGAGAACGTTGGCCTGAGGAAGAGCAACGAGACACTTTCCTGGAGGTTAGTATCAGTGATGCAGGTTGAAAGCAAAGAGAGAATTCTCATTTGATTGACAGAGATAAATTTAATTTTGGGGGCATTAAAAATGACAAGCCATCTTTTTCCCCGGTTAACGAAGTCGTTTCGGACATCAGCTGCCATTTTGACTTTGTAGGAATGATCAATCTTGCTATTGAGGCAGAAGTAAATAGTTGTGTCGTCTGCCTATATGCCACGTTAAATAGCTGATGTCATCGGGAAGGTTGTTAAAACAAAAGATCAGCCTAAAATCCCGAGTGATGTTCTTGAACAGCTTCTTCAGATTGAGACTATTTTTATATGAATGAGTTGTGGAGTAGTTTTCGCACTGAAGTTTATAATCGTGCTATGTCGGTTGCTAATCGACTTAACGTACCGAAAATGTTAGGAACTTGGTAGTCTTCCGCTGAAAGCTGACTCCTTAATATTCGGCTAACTGTCGACTAATATCAGCTGCCTATTAGCTCTACTGAACTCCAATAGAACTCTAAAAAAAACTCCTATGAACTTCCCAAGGACTCCTAAGAACTTCTCTAGAACTTTCTGTTAACTCTTATTAATATAGGAGGGAGAGTCCATTATCTGAGGAATAGGTGTGTTTCCCCATAACAAAATAAGACCAGTTGATTTGCAATTCAAGATAACATTTACTAAACAAAATTAACAAAAGTTTAGAACAAGAGTTTCTTTTGTTAGAAGTAAATTGCATACACAACGAAATGTTCATAAATATATGTGGGACTTGATGTATTGGTGTTTTTAGTGTGAAGCGGTTCTTTTAGCTTCGGCGTACAAAGTTCATGTCACTAACTCGTAGGAGAGAGAGTTACCTTAGGACTCTTGTATTTTTATATTTCTTTCTGTGGGACACGTGTAAATATGTATATATAATTGTGTGTATAAAAACTCTCTCTCTCTCTCTCTCTCTCTCTCTCTCTCTCTCTCTCTCTCTCTCTCTCTCTCTTGTTTGTCATTTTTTTCAGCCGTTCCGCTCCGTCCATTAAATAAGGTGTTATTATGTCATGGACATAATAATGCCTATAAATGGGGGAATGCAAAACAGAGAATATCACTTTCTTCCTTTATCTCATCTATTACGTATAATAAATTTCTTTGGTCTTTTATAGAAATGCTGGAATGGGTCTAGCCAGTACAGCCTCGAGAATCGGTAGCATGCTTTCACCATTTTCTGGTACACTGGTAAGCCTAAAAGAATTTTGAATGATACTTTCTTTCCAAATACATGTAGTTACAAATATATTCTTGTGCTTTTAATCAAATATTTTTCTCTTTAAGACTTGGTAGTGGATATATGGTTTCTAGCTATAGGTTAAATAGCAGGATAGATTGGGTTCCATAGCCTTGGTTGGCAAACAGTCTACCACAGAAAGAAATGGCAACATATTGCGGGAAAATCTGTCTAGTCAGTCATGGATCGATAGAGACATGGTCACCAAAGTGTGTATATGACATCTGACTGAGTGGATATATTGCCTTCATTTAATAATCGACATAAATTTGAGTTGGTATCACTCGTAGGTAATAACCGACAAATATTCCATGTCTTCTATGTGGGTTTATTTAAAACTTCAAGTACATTTTTTATCGATTTCAATCCAAGCAAGGTAGTAAAGCCACTATGACACAATGGGTTCACGGGTGTGGAAGAATTAGAAAACGAATAGACGCACGAACAAAAGAAGAGTAATCAGGAGGTAGAGTAAATAGCGATTGACATTGCATTTAAAATTTTGAAGATTAAAGTTGGCTGGAAAGCATGGAGCCAGACGGGATTTCCACAAAAAAAACAGCATAGAATTGACTGTTACATCTAACCAACTCAACTGTAAATCGATGAAACCTAGTCGTCAATCTAGGACTGCGCTTAAATTCATAAAGTCCATGTACCATAGCGAAGAGCTTATCCAAACAATTACCATGAAAAGTATTTATAAAAAAAAGCACAGGGAGTCAACTTTACAGTGGTGGGTAAGTGACGCCATATCAGGACCAATAACATTGCTTATTCTTCTTTGAATTTTATTAAGAATCTCTAGAGATATAGCAGTAGCAGTAGACCATATATGACAGCAATATTCTAAGTATGAACGAAGGGTCTACTTATAAATATATGATAAATTCTAGATTTTGTCTAGCACGGCACAGTGTACCAACTTTCTTAGTAGCTGAAATAACATTGTGGGACATAAAATAGATTAGACCAAAACATTCGACTCGCCGAAATGTATTATGATCGAAGTATGGCGGTGATAATGTTGGTGTTATTTTTTTATCATAGCTGCGATTTGTTGATCCATGCTAAACGATATTTGCGGAAGTCCACGAGGGTGAAAACATGAAGGATTACGGAGACTGTTTGGCGAGAAAAATTAGTCAGCACTAAGAAGCAACGACCGATTTTGGAATATTGGTTGCCAGAATCTTTTACTTGCCTACGAATTGTCTAAAACAAATGATTCATATCTCAAATAACACGATAAACTGGAATCTGAAGTTTCCGAAACACATAATGAGAAAAAAAAGAGCCTAGAGAATTTTAACAGTCACGGAACATATTAAAAGCAAGAGAAATTAATAATCTACATCACGATTTGTGTGAACTGAAAAAAATTACTTAGAAAAATAAAATAGAAAGCTGAGAAGAGCTATGAACACACACGGCCTGAAAAGATTTAGTACATAAAAGAAGAATGGCCTTTATAGCCTTGTTTAGCAGCCAGTCTATAAGGATAACCCTGAATTCAAAGCCATGGAGAAACCAACAGAAAAGCATTCCACCAACTTTGCCAAGACGTCATAAAAAATCACAAATAATAATAAAAAAAAGGAAGCTGAGAAGAGTCATAACTGTGTATTGTTTATTCAGGCGTCCATTTTGATTTTTTGTTCTTATCCCTTAGAGGTGATAAGTTTTTTTTTGTTTTTTGTTTTTTCGAATTTTTTTTTATTATTATTATTATGTCATTTTTCATCATATTTCGATTTCTGCATTGGTCTCACTACCAACCAAGTCTGCGGGGAGACCTAAGGCAGGTAGTGGCGTGTTGTTATGACTCCATTTCATGTTTTTCTATCCTCCCTATCATCCCCAGCATTACATAGATAACGTTTTCCTTAGTGTGTGGGCTGTACTTAATAAGACAATTTTTTGTATATCTCTTAAGCTGGGGTTTCCAGGGATTCTTTCAATGTGTTGTTTTGTTCCATTTTTTTATCATTCCAAGTGCACCTACTATCACTGGCACAACTCTTGTTTTCAATTTCCACATTTTTTCTATTTCAATTTCCAGGTCTTTATATTTTGACAGTTTTTCAAATTCCTTGATTGCTATGTTACAATCCGCTGGACAAGCCATATCAATTAATAGACAAGTTTTCTCCTTCTGGTTTTTAACAATAATGTCTGGCCTGTTTGCTTCAATTTTTCTGTCTGTGTAGATGGTGTAATCCCATAGAATGGTTACATCTTCTATTTCTGTAACCGGTGCTGGGTGATGTTCATACCAGTGTTTGTTTACAGCTTTTCCATAATGTTTGCACATTGCCCAATGTAAATATTGCCCAACTCTATCGTGGCGATTTTTATATTCGTTTGGGGCAAGCACAGAACAGCCTGAGATTAGGTGGTCTATTGTTTCTTGGTGTTTATCACAAAACCTGCATTTTGGATCCATATTATTATGCATAATATTTGCCTGAAAGTTTCTCGTGAAAAGACTTTGGTCTTGTGCTGCAAGTATAAATCCTTCAGTTTCAGACTTTAATCCAGATGCACGTAACCATCGATGAGTATTAACTTTGTCAACATTGGATTTATTGGCACGTACTGGATATTGGCCATGCAGAGGTTTGTCTTGCCAACGCTGTTTCATCTTTTCAAGAGCTTTATCTTTGGCTTTCATTTTCATATTTTTTGCCGCAATAGTTGGTTCTTGGCTACTGTTTTGCTTTTCTACAGAATCTACTAACTGTAATTCTTGTTTGTATTTACTGCCTTCTTTTATTATTGAATATTTTTTCTTTCTTTCTTCATGTTGCCTTACTAATTGTATCATCCAATCCTTTGTTGTTTCTATGTATGTTAGTAAGCCAATAGTTGTTGTCTTGTATGACAATTCCAGCTGAATAAGACCCCTTCCACCTTCTTTACGGGGTATGTATAGACGGTCTACATCAGCCTTTGGGTGATGCATCCTATGCTTAGAAAGAAGCTTTCTTGTTTTAGCATCCATTCGCCTGATGTCGTTTAGAGTCCAGTTTAAGATGTTGAAGCTATATTGGACAACTGGGATTGCAAGGCTATTAATGGCCATAACTCTATTCTGTGAATTTAATTCAGTTTTTAATATCATTCGTAGCCTTCTATAGTACTCTTTACGCACTATTTCTTTCATTTTTTTATGGTGAATGTTTTCGCTCTCATTTACACCTAGGTATTTATAAGCTTCTTCTGGTTTCAATTCTTTTATTGTTACAGCAGGGTCTAGGCTAATTGAGGATGTTTTTATTATTATTATTATTATTATTATTATTATTATTATTATTATTATTATTCTTTATTATTATTATTATTTATATTATTATTTTTTATAATAATATAAATAATAATAATTATTATTATTTTATAATAATAATAATAATAATAATAATAATAATAATAATTTTTTTTTTTTAACAAAATACTCTAGTATTGATGTTTTGTTTCGTTGAGCCGTTGCTACGCCAAAGGTTTTTTTTGTTTTTTTTTGGTTTTTTTTTTTTAACCAGCGTCTTTCTCCTTGAATTCCAATCGCGTCTATGTCAGATGTTGCTTGGCAGCCCATTTAGGAGAAGGAAAACTCCGAACAACAACCCGCAACTCAAGGTGTTAATCGTGCCGAGGAGTGAATGGCTACTGCGTTATGAGGTCACAAACGATCCCCTACAGGCTTCGGGACCCTGTTTGTAAAAGACCGTTACCCAACTTGCCGGGCAACTTTGGATGGACTTTTGGACCCGTGCGTCACTCGTGGGAAAAACATGAAAAATACAAATAGAAATAAAAAGTCCAGTATGGCTCTTCCAGTGGATAAACAGGGAGCCCGTCCTTCAGGAGGGAACCTACCTGAGGTCGAAAAATCTGCCATAGGAACAAACTCCTACACAAAGAATGAATCTTCAGGTCCCCACAACCAGGATAATCCTAATGATGGTCCTGAAAATTCTCCAGCTAGATCTACAACCGTATATTTAAAGAAAGAAAAAATAAAATGGTTTCGTGAGGAGTACAAAGTCGTTATGACTGCATTTCATGAAGCGTTACTCAAACCTCAAAAAAACATGACTCGCCAAACATATGACATTTGGCGTGAAAAAGTTGGTCAAGCAAATAGAAAGTATATTGACGAAAATAAATTAGCCAATGTACGTAGGTACATTATTCGTAATAACCGACTGACAGAGGCTGAAATTAATGAAATTAAAAGAATTGTAACAAGAAGAGACGAATCAACAAAATATGAAAAGGAACCGGAATCAGAATCAGAAATTAAAAGTAATAACATCAAACAAGCCACAGGTCATAATGTAGAAACCGTGAAACACGCAAATCACTGAGAAGATAATGCTGTAAGTTTAAAAGTGCTGGAAAGGTGTGATCTGAGTCAGTTAAAAGACGAAAATAAAACGAGTTCAGAACACATCGAAGATAATTATTTGACGGAAAATAAGAACAATATACAGGAAGCCAAGATAGAAATAAAGAACCATCTAAGTCAAATACAAAATATTACAATGGAGGAACAAGAACAGCTCCCAAAATTACAACCAACAAAACATAACCTCCGAACTATTAAACTCTACAATGCAGCACTGAAATTAATACTGGATGAAGACACTCATACAAATCTCAACGAAGTAATATATGCATCAGCAATAGCAGCAACAAAAAAATTGAATATCAAAATAAAAACAAGGCAGTCTCGCAGACATTAAGATCCACCTTGGAAAAGAAAAATAGAAAAAGAAATCGAACAACTTAGAAGTGAACTATCAGTACTGGATGAACTGAGTAGAGGAATAAATGTAAGAACTAGGAAAAGCAGAAAAGCCGAAAAAAAATATAACATTAGGAATGAAAATGAAGTCTTATCAAATAAAGAAAAAATAAAGCAAAAAATCCAACTGAAGGCTCAAAGAATAAGACGCTATGAAAAAAGAGCAAGATTTTACAGACAAAACAAGATTTTTCAGACTGATACAAAGAGATTTTACAGGGAAATAGGTAAAAAAAGAATTGAAGTGACAGTACCCCCCAGAATGGAAGAAGTCACACAGTTCTGGGAAAAGATATGTGCTTGCCCTAAAGAACATAGCAAGGAAGTACATTGGATTGCGCAAGAGATAGAACGAATGAAAAATAAACCAGAACAGACATGGTCTGGAATTACAGAAGATGATGTTAAATTTGCACTAAAAAAGCACACAGTTGGAAATTCCCAGGTATAGATAAAATTCCTAACTTTTGGCTATATTATTTAAATACAGCACATAAAAAACTAGCCAAAGAACTTCAAGAAATGGTTGACGATCCCACTAAAATTCCTGCATGGATGACCAAAGGAATTACATTTCTTCTACCCAAGAATGGTGACACAAACAACCCGAAAAACTACAGACCAATTACATGTCTTCCGACAACATATAAACTATTAACATCTATTTTAACAAAACAGACATATTTATTCTTAGAAAGAAATGACATGATACCGCTTGAACAAAAAGGGTGCAAACGTGGCTGTTATGTTGTAAAGACCAATTGCTAATTAACAAAATGGTCCTGGAAAACTGCTACAGTACAAAGAAAAATCTTAGTACTGCCTGGATAGATTATCGAAAGGCATTCGATAGTGTGCCACATTCCTGGATTTTAAAGACTTTAAATATATACAAGATATCGCCCGTCATCATCAATTTCATCAAACAGTGCATGTCTATATGGAAAACAAGCCTTTACCTCAATCATATAAATGGAACCTATAAGTCTGATGAAATAAACATCAAAAGAGGTATATTTCAAGGTGATTCTTTATCTCCCTTACTATTCTGCATATCATTAATAGCACTAACCAGTCAACTTAATAAGACAGAATGTGGTTATAAAATAGGCCAAAAGAAAATAAGCCATCTATTTTACATGGATGACTTAAAGTTATATGCTAAGAATGATAATGAGCTGGAAGGTCTTCTGCAAACTGTAAAATGCTTCAGCGAAGACATTGGAATGAAATTTAATTTGAATAAATGTGCTAAAGCTACAGTTTTACGTGGATCAATACAAGAAACATCCTCAATTAGCTTAGACCCTGCTGTAACAATAAAAGAATTGAAACCAGAAGAAGCTTATAAATACCTAGGTGTAAATGAGAGCGAAAACATTCACCATAAAAAAATGAAAGAAATAGTGCGTAAAGAGTACTATAGAAGGCTACGAATGATATTAAAAACTGAATTAAATTCACAGAACAGAGTTATGGCCATTAATAGCCTTGCAATCCCAGTTGTCCAATATAGCTTTAACATCTTAAACTGGACTCTAAACGACATCAGGCGAATGGATGCTAAAACAAGAAAGCTTCTTTCAAAGATAAGATGCATCATCCAAAAGCTGATGTAGACCTTCTATACATACCCCGTAAAGAAGGTGGAAGAGGTCTTATTCAGCTGGAATTGTCATACAAGACAACAACTATTGGCTTACTAACATACATAGAAACAACAAAGGATTGGATGATACAATTAGTAAGGCAACATGAAGAAAGAAAGAAAAAATATTCAATAATAAAAGAAGGCAGTAAATACAAACAAGATTTACAGTTAGTAGATTCTGTAGAAAAGCAAAACAGAAGCCAAGAACCAACTATTGCGGCAAAAAATATGAAAATGAAAGCCAAAGATAAAGCTCTTGAACAGATGAAACAGCGCTGGCAAGACAAACCTCTGCATGGCCAATATCCAGAACGTGCCAATAAATCCAATGTTGACAAAGTTAATACTCATCGATGGTTACGTGCATCTGGATTAAAGTCTGAAACTGAAGGCTTTATTCTTGCAGCACAAGACCAAAGTCTTTTCACTAGAAACTTCCAGGCAAATATTATGCATAATAATATGGATCCAAAATGCTGGTTTTGTGATAAACACCAAGAAACAATAGACCACCTAATCTCAGGCTGTTCTGTGCTTGCCCCAAATGAATATAAAAATCGCCACGATAGAGTTGGGCAATATTTACATTGGGCAATGTGCAAACATTATGGAAAAGCTGTAAACAAACAGTGGTATGAACATCACCCAGCACCGGTTACAGAAATAGAAGATGTAACCATTCTATGGGATTACACCATCTACACAGACAGAAAAATTGAAGCAAACAGGCCAGACATTATTGTTAAAAACCAGAAGGAGAAAACTTGTCTATTAATTGATATGGCTTGTCCAGCGGATTGTAACATAGCAATCAAGGAATTTGAAAAACTGTCAAAATATAAAGACCTGGAAATTGAAATAGAAAAAATGTGGAAATTGAAAACAAGAGTTGTGCCAGTGATCGTAGGTGCACTTGGAATGATAAAAAATGGAACAAAACAACACATTGAAAGAATCCCTGGAAACCCCAGCTTAAGAGATATACAAAAAAATTGTCTTATTAAGTACAGCCCACACACTAAGGAAAACTTTATCTATGTAATGCTGGGGATGATAGGGAAGATAGAAAAACATGAAATGGAGCCATAACAACACGCCACTACCTGCCTTAGGTCTCCCCGCAGACTTGGTTGGTAGTGAGACCAAAGCAGAAATCGAAATATGATGAAAAATGACATAATAATAATAAAAACAGCACGCGGGAAACTGACGCTGGGTTACCACTATAAGAAGCCCGATATACCCAGCATGACACCCGGTCTGATAATGGTCTACCCGGCGCATGGTGGACGGACAATTGCGTACCGAACATTTGCGTACCTAGACAAATCCGCCCCTGGATAATTGCGTACCTCTGATAATTTTCTTAAGATACCATATTTTCTTAAAAGTTGCTAATTGCAAACCAACTTTTAATTATTCTAAAAAAAAGCAAAAAGATAGTTAACATAACTCTGCTATCAAAAATAAAAATGCAACTAAGATAATCATTATTAGTTAAGTATACTCCTGAAAACAAGATGAATTACTTAAAAAAGATAGCTCACAACATTCATAACTTTTGATTAATTTGTGAAACTACAAGGATTTTCAATTTTTGGACGATTATAAACACTGTTAATTTGTCATTATAAATAAGAAATAAACGTTTCCTTTACACCCAATGGTGTGTAGGGCAGCGTTTTTGCTGTTTCCGTAACAAACTGTTTTTTATGGGACAGGGTTGTTAGCCCTGCGCCTAACCTGGGGGAAGGTGATTGTCTTAGTGTAGCTTAGACATGACACACCGCCCAAAATAGGGGTACCCAGTGAGGATCGAACGATCCTAGCTAGATGAGCTTGCTAACCATTACACCACACCGAGGTGCCCAATGTATCGTTGTATTTATAACAATAATAAACTGGTCATTTTTATTTTTATTTATTCTTTTATTCCTTTTTTAAAAAATTGCGATTACAACCTATGCTTTTTTTCAATAGTAATTGCCTTTAAAGGCTTCAAAAATTATCTGAGGTACGCAATTGCCCTGGACGCAAATGTACCTCGACACCTGCATCACAGCCAGCCGTGCGTGATGTGGTGACATGTTGCGACAAAAGCAGTGCATAACCTTGAAGGTGAGACTCAATTAGAAATAAATAATAAAGCAGCCCGATCAAATGGTCTCCGATTCAGGTTGTTCCTAAGTCAGTCAGTTGAGTGCCATACGTGATACACGCTTGGGCGATCATGTCTCGAAAGCAGTGCATAACCTTGAAGGTGAGACTCAATTAGAAATAAATAATAAAGCAGCCCGATCAAATGGTCTCCGATTCAGGTTGTTCCTAAGTCAGTCAGTTGAGTGCCATACGTGATACACGCTTGGGCGATCATGTCTCGAAAGCAGTGCATAACCTTGAAGGTGAGACTCAATTAGAAATAAATAATAAAGCAGCCCGATCAAATGGTCTCCGATTCAGGTTGTTCCTAAGTCAGTCAGTTGAGTGCCATACGTGATACACGCTTGGGCGATCATGTCTCGAAAGCAGTGCATAACCTTGAAGGTGAGACTCAATTAGAAATAAATAATAAAGCAGCCCGATCAAATGGTCTCCGATTCAGGTTGTTCCTAAGTCAGTCAGTTGAGTGCCATACGTGATACACGCTTGGGCGATCATGTCTCGAAAGCAGTGCATAACCTTGAAGGTGAGACTCAATTAGAAATAAATAATAAAGCAGCCCGATCAAATGGTCTCCGATTCAGGTTGTTCCTAAGTCAGTCAGTTGAGTGCCATACGTGATACACGCTTGGGCGATCATGTTTCGAAAGAGACAAAACTGACTGGTTGTCCCGCAGTAGGTTGTCATTGCTTTCTGTGGTAGACTGGTTGCCCGCCAAGGCTATAGAACCCAATCTGTCCTATTATTTAACCCATAACTGGAGAGAAGAGACGGATTAATACCTTTCCCAATGGTACTTGTGCGTAAGTGAATGCAAGTTGTTCCTAATTATCTCGATGTAACTCCTAAAAGCCCTTGTCTACCTCATCTTTTTCAGAGATGCACAATGTATCAGTTCCTAGAGAACATGTCCAATTGATTATTATTATTTGAAAGCATTGTATTTTCACGCCAGTGGCATGAAGTCGTCAAAATTCAAACGCACTCTCCTCAGTAATTCTTGCTTATTTTATCAAAACTTCTGTCATGCTTTTGACTTTTGGTCGGAATTCCAACTGTTTTAGAAGCTTTACAAGACTCTTTGAAACTGTTCTAAGTTCTTTAGTAATGATAGAGATTACTGATGTTTTCATGTTTTTCAGTTTGCGTGAAACATCTACATATTTTTTCCTGTTTTTCGTTATATCTAATTTTCAATTTGTTAGTTTATCGGAATATTCACTATTAGATAGCTTTGATGACTAGATGTAGTTACCTGGCCTAGACCAGATCATCAATTTGATTTTTAAACTCACATAAAATATCTTATTAATATTAATATATCAATACGTTTCTAGAATATCTTAAAAGAAAAACCAGCTTTATGAGCTTTTAGTTATTTTATAGAAAATGTCTATACTATGTAGGGCCGGATTACGAACTTTTAGGGCCCCTATGAATGTGTGTGTTGTGGACTAAAGGATATCGGCTCGTAATCAGATAATCGGAGAACAGAGTTCGAATTCTAGACGACTTCGTTTCATTCACTTACTTGGGAAAGATAGAAATTCGTTTTTCTCCCTCCTCCTTTGGATTGAATAGCAGGTTAGATTTGGTTCTATGGCCTTGTTCCGCAACCAGTCTACCACAGAAAGAAATGACAACCTACTGTGGAAAAAAATATTTTACCTGATCAATCATGGATCGAAAGAGACATGATCACCCAAGCATATATCACGAATGTCAATTAACTGACTGATTGAATCTAATGAAATTATTCCCTGCCTCCTCAGATGGAGATACCCTCTAACTCACCTGCACCCGTTTTAAATATTTTGTACTCGTGATATATTTTAGTGACGTTTACATAGCTAGAAGTAAGCCAATTATTTAAATAAACTAAAATAGTCATTTTTTCTTTGTCAAAACGTATTCTTTAAAAAAATAAAACTATTTACTATTTATTGCAAACCAAATTAACATATTTTTCAATACATCTGTAGTAATAAAAAAAGGATTTTTTTAATGACCAGCATTATAACAATAAATCAATCCAAATAAATATGAGATTTCAGTCTATGAAATAATTTAGAAGTTATAACATCTAAAAAATTAAAATCATCGCTTTATAAAAGAATGTGAGTCCCTAGGCTACAGTCTATACTGTCCTAAAGGATAACCCGGCCCTGATTCTATGACATCTTGAATTTTACAACTGGGCGAAGAAATTTACTGTAGGCGAGAAACATTTGATCAAGGTGTACGAGAGTTATAACACTGAGCAAATAATTATACTCCTTACATTTATATATACAAAAATACTCTTTAAAATGAGAAACAGCAAGACGTAGAAACAACAAAACGAATATCCTTTATTATCTGGTTATCATGTGGAGTCACGCGAGACAGTAATACTGAGTAAAATCGGGATTTTGCGGTTAAATATACATCAAATATAGGTCGGAATCTGACAGAATAATAATAAGTAAAGTGTATACTGTTTTTCTCATGTGTTTTATAGATATGTGTGATGAGTGTCCAGATAATTTGGTTGGAAAAATATAATAATAGTTTGGAGTTTTCTTACCTTGAATTTTAGTTAAGTGCTAAGAGATAAATGTTACGACTATGACCTGAAACAGGAAAACGAACCGAAACTTTTAATGACACACGTGTTGACGGCCTGTCCGTGTTGACTGCTTGTCCGATAGTGAGAATGCCACGCGTTCGTGCGTACGAGGAAGAAAAGTGGGGTTGATTCTCATTGGTTAAGAATGAGTTAATTAATGATAATTATAATTGTTTATAATTATTTTTGACACTATGATTAATTTTTATATATTTACATTTATGGACACAACACAAAACAGTGGCAGTGTGATTGATTTTTATTTATGCATTTCTTTATGGACACAACACTAGAATAGCTATCTTTTGTTTGTCAATAAAAGTATTCTTTAAGTAATACCACAATTTTATTATCTATTGCAAATTAGCCCATATTTCAACACAACCGTAGTAAAAAAAAATACAGATATTTTATAACCAGCATTATAACAATAAATCAATTCAAATAAATATGAGTTTGTCATATTGATATCATTTCAGTCTGAAACTATTTAAAAGTTATAACATCTAGAAAATCAAAATCATCATTTTATAAAAGCATGAGGGTCCCTAGGTTGCAGCCTATACCGGCTTAAAGGATAATCCGGCCCTAATTCTATGACATCGTCAATTCTACAACTGGCGAGAAACGTTTGATCAAGGTCTGGGTTTTTAATCCTAACTTCAGATTCAAACCAACATGAAAAATTTAAAAAAAAACTATTTTTATTTACGAGGTGAATCCAAGTAAAAGAATGGATTTTCATTTTTGAGAAAAATATTTGAAAAATGGCGATTTTTTTTTTTTTTTTTTTTTTTTTTGGTTATTTGTTATTATGATCTTGTCTTCGTTTTTCAGGCACGTCACATTTCATGGGGACCGAGTGTCATATTTGCTTCTTTTTGTCTCGTTGCAAATCTTTTGGTACTAACCCTTCCTGAGACGGGTCATAGACAATTGCCACAGACTGTTGGAGATATCAGACGATGGAGTGATGAGGAAGACAATATCTGGAATTCGCAATATTCACCACAGATAATGCGATCTTTCTTGACGGGTAATCAGCACACTGAAACAATTCACGTTGAAAATGAAACAAGGTGGGCTATACAGTCTTCTTTTTCTTATCTTTTTTTCTATTCTTACATCATTTCAAAATCTGCATTTAAAACGATTAAAGGTACATCACAGTGCTGTCTAATCAAAAATTTGTTTTCAAACTGTTATTCACAAGTCCCAAAAGCCCCTCAATGTAGAGGGGGTTACTGAATAAAAGTGTTGTAACAGTGTAAAGAGAGTAAGTAAGAAGTGCATATTATGAGGATATGTAGGATAGATAACTTTTGACATTAGACGTTGAAGACGTTAAGATTTTAGTGTTCGCGAAAACATCATCGAGGGAGTCTGTTCTACAAAGTAATAGTTCTGGAGAACTGAATGGAACTTACGCACACACTAATGAATTATCCGATGCTAGAAAGTAACAGCAAGATATTTATATCAACCATATTTTCGTCAACAATTGCACAAATGTATCTTTTTAAAAATCATATATGGTGATTTTCTTATATAGAAAACAAACTCATAAACGGCCAATTAATACAATATGACAACCAGTAATACAGAGAGCTAGAGAAAAATAACAATAATAAAAGTGTAATATGAGCGTTGATCAAAAAAATGGTTACTGAGACATTAGGTATACAGAGAAAAATACCAATAAAAAAATTGTAATATGAGCTCAGGTAAAAAAAAATGTTAACTGAGACATTATGTTTTTTATAAGTCCCATAAATTAACATGTCCGAGTGAATAAACGTTTTGGCTGACGCAATCCAAAAAGTTGTGTGCGTTGTGGTGCAGTGGGTATCGGCTCGGAACGAGAAATTGATAAACCGAGTTCGAATTCCAGTTAAATTCGTCGCATTCGCGCTAATAACCTTGGAAAAAGTATTAATCTGTCTCTTCCCTCTAGTTATGGGTTAGGAGAGATTGGGTTCTATAGCCTTGGCTGGCAACCAGTCTATCGCAGAAAGTAATGGTAACCTACTGCGGGATAATCTTTCAAGATATGATCGTCCAAGCATTTATCACTGAAATGACTGACTGAATCCAAAAAGTGACTTGCCCCAGAAAATGTGAGTTCAATACCTGACCGCAGTAGAGGTAAACAAAAACTTGGAAAGTTAAGTTGCTAACTGGAATTAACTGAAACTGAGATATTTCAAAAAGGCATTTCATGTGGAATTAGAAAAATCCCCCCCACCCCACCCCGCGTAGTAAATAAAGAGTTCAGGTCGAAATTCCAAAGTATAAAACCTGAAAAAGACCGCAGCGTACAACGGCCGAAACGTCGTGAATATTTTATTTCTTGTCGGTGGTGGTTGTTTGGAATGAACTGGAGTGTAGTCAGAAAGAAAAACACGCGTACGAGGGAGTTGTTGGGAGTCGTTGACCAGCAGGAGTTGTCTTCTCTTCTTCTCTATTTTCTGCGTTCTCTCTGTGTTCTGATTTCGACCCGAAAACCATTTTATCCGTCTTGGGTCTTAGCTTAATATAATGTCATTTATAGCCAGGCACATCTGTCAATCATCTTCGCCCGCTATTTCCTTTGATGCCGATCATAACCCCGTCGGCTTTAATGTCAATCACACTTTCGTCGGCCACTGCTTGTGTTTTCTGCCTCTGATGTCAAGCATACTTTTGTCGGCCACTGCTTGTGTTTTCTGCTTTTTATGCCAATCATATTTCTGTCGGGTCACAGTAATATATTACACTCGCTGTGAAATTGAGACATATGGAGGAAAAAGGGAGCACCAGTAAGTTAAGTTCATCGGAGCAGAAGCCATGAAAGTATTTGTAGAAGAGACACAGGGAAGCCACATTGCGCCGTTGAGAAAGTGACTGTATCTGAGCTGCCAAGTCGGGATCGGTCACATTACAGATTCTCCGTTGGATTTTGTCATGAACCCCGAGGTGGATAGCAGGAGCACCCGACCAGATTTAGCAGTAGTATTCAATGCATGGGCGGATGGTAGATTTATATATGTGCAGGATTGTTTCAGACGAGAAAAACTTCCTGGCCCTACACAGAGAACCGACATTCTTAGCAGTAGATTTAGTTATGGATTCTATATAGTCATTCCACTTGAGGTCTGTTGTAAAAGTTAACCCGAGGAGGCGCAGTATTTTGCTTTCAGGGAAACTAGCCTGATCCATACTAATGGGAGGTGGGGTAGGAGCGATTGTCTGTGATGGTTAATAGATATGTGAAAGCAAGATGGAAAAAAGAATATACTTGCTTCTTAATAAGTCTTTTTAGTGAAACCAAATGATGTAACCGACAATATATATATATATATATATGTGTGTGTGTGTGTGTGTGTGTGTGTGTGTGTGTGTGTGTGTGTGTGGAGAGAGAGAGAGAAAGAGAAAGAGAGAGAGTAGGTATGGATGAAATAAAATTCCGTATCAAAAAAAACACTATTCTTAAAAAGTATTCAATACAAAGTAGAGTGAATAATATTTATTTAGAATTTTTAACATAAATATGTTATAATATCACTACAAAATTAGCTATTTTGTTTCGACACTACTTGTGCCTTATCAGATCACTTTTGTAGCTACATATTTATGTTATAAATAAAAATATAGTGTTAAGTTGTGATACTGCTTAGTGACAAGATTGTTGGTTTTTCAATGGTTTACTAATGAAAATAAAAAGATATTTTCGGGGCCAGCTTTTTGCTGTAATGTGTTCAATATCGAGAAAGAGATAGGGCGTAAATATGATTAATGTGGAAAAGTGTGTCACTTAACTGAGCAGAGCCATGCCGATTTGAAGTTTCGTGAAGTCAACTGTTATGATGTCGTCACTTCTCATGTTTTTTTTTTTGGGGGGGGGGGGGGGTCAATTATTTTTCAATCAATTTTTTCAAACAGCAGATTGAAAAGGTTCTGAGGAGTGAAGACATTATAATGGTGCCTTCACAAACTTTGAATTCGGCGTGACTCTACTTAGTTAAGTGACAAACTTTTCCACATTCTATCCTGCAACGAGTTAGATATTTTACAAAGAAGATTTCTCGAACGTCTAGACCGGTGGATATTTAAAAAATGTACTATTTGATTATAGAAAAAACTGCTTATCCACTCAAATATGAGTATTCATTAAAAATAATGTTTCAAACAAAAAAATTGAACTAAATATGTCGATTAAAGTTAATACCAATTTCGTAAATTTCCGTATAATTTCGTAATATTGTTTTCAGTTGCGTTTGTTTACACGTATAGGATACAAATCCTTTATCATTCATAAACTAACTAAATCACACAAAGTAAAATTGCACACCCTGCAAAATCGGATCCAAACAACTAAAAGCCTTTTGGAAAACTCCAACTAGAACATACAAAATAAGGTTGCTCACCTGCAAAATTGAATCCAAACAACTAAAAGCATTTTGGAAAAACCCAAATAAAACAGACAAAGTAAAATTCACACCCTAAAATATTGGATCCAAACGACTAAAAGCATTTTAGAAAAACCCAACTAAAACACATAAAGTAAAATTGCCCACCCGCAAAATTGGATCCAAACGACTAAAAACATTTTGGAAAACAAATTAAAATTGCACACCCGCAAAAGTGGATTCAAACGACTAAAAATTTTTTGGAAAAACCCAGACCAAGAAAAATTTCACAAGTCAGCGTGAAAAGCAAAATTCTGGCTCCTGATTGGATAAAAAAAATAGAAAATTCATATGTAATGTTTTTTCCCACCTAAAGAATGAAAATGTCATTTGGATCCAGTCACATGACCAGATTCACTACTTAAGGACGTCCCCTGACCAGTCAAAACAATCAGAAAGGCGCAGAGATCAGAGAGGTTAAAGAGCCGACAGACATGTCCGTCGCTCACTCAACCTATACACA
Organism: Ascarosepion bandense; assembly: GCA_037127315.1. Lineage (NCBI taxonomy): Eukaryota > Metazoa > Mollusca > Cephalopoda > Sepiida > Sepiidae > Ascarosepion > Ascarosepion bandense. The sequence continues at coordinate 2,801,692 of JBBBDQ010000640.1, forward strand.
AGAGAAGAAGGAAATGAAAATAACAACAAGATATCCTCAACCGCCCATAAAACTTTTCCATCTCTCAACGGCCAGAAAAGGGAAAGGAACACAGATTTTATTAGTTAAGGAGACAAGCGCATTCTTCTACTTACTACTATTTCTATTTGACTCTTTTTCCTCTCTTCGGTTATTTCTCGCGCACACTTTTTCATCTTAAATTCATCGACCCTTTCCTTTTCCATCTACTTAACGGCGGACACATAAAAAAGAAACAAACAAACATTACTACTCTGTTGAATTACAGACAGCAAAACACAGACACTTTTTTATTCAAAGCCACAATCGCTTAAATCTAAAAGACATTTTTTCACCAAAGAAATTATACAAAAAGTATACAAATTGTTTATTCTGTATATATGTTGTTAAATATACTATTTTCTAATTCATACAAACATTTCTTATTGCGTTGTCTTTTCTTGAAATTTGTGTTGCATTTTCTGGACAGGAAATCCCGTATAAAATTCTCCCTTTTAATCCGGGTGTTCTATACCTCCACACCGAACCCTGCCGGAAGATAGATATTTTCCAAACAAGATTTCTCAAAAACATCTAGGCCGGTGGATATTTTTTTTAAATGTTATATTTAATTAAAGAAAAAAAACAGACTATCCACTCAAATATAAGTATCCATTAAAAATAGTGTTAAAAACAAATAAATTTAAATATGTCGGTTAATAATACTACTTTCGTACATTTTCGTATAATTTCGTAATATTGTCCTCGGTTGCGTTTGTTTACATTATATTACAATTTGGAGCAGAGTTAGA
>JBBBDQ010000640.1:2807500-2900000 GCA_037127315.1 Ascarosepion bandense
TAAATTTTCAAACTACGAGTGTACACCTGTTGTCAAAAATGATGGGAAAATATTGGAGAGAATTATTAGCTGTTTCCTCACAGGTTATTCCCCACTGAGCGTGACAGGAGTGAATATATATATATATTTATTCTTCATTACTCAACGACATAATATTTGCAAAGAATAAATTAATAAGGCTTTGTTAAAGACCAAATACGCGGCAAGAGCTTTCATAACTGTTAGTAAAGTTTAATAACTGGTAGTAAAGAGAATGAACTGTGCCGACACTTCCTCGCTATTCTCTCTCTCTCTCTCTCTCTCTCTCTCTCTCTCTCTCTCTCTCTCTCCATGAGGACAAGAGGGATATATATATATATATATATATATATATATATATATATATATATTTTTTTTATAAGCGTTTCACCCCGAGCAAGGCATGTCACTGCCACTACTGTGCAGGGGGCTACGTAGAGTGGAGAAAGGCTGATTAAATATAGGAAATGACAGAGGGTGGGTGATAGGCGGGTAAGGATTTGGGTAGATGAGAGTGTTGTGAGAATAGTTGGGAGTTAGTGTGATAGGAGGTATCTATTGACCCTACATTTAAACACCTGGAGATTGTAACTGTCAGGAAAGCAGACTTGTGGAAGGGAGTTCCACAGGCGGGAAGCGCGAGAAAAGAAGCTGTTGGAGTAGAATTTACGGTTATATCTTATTTGTTTAACTGTAAAAGGGTGGGACCTAATTTTTGAAATTTTCTTAACTTTTTCTGTCAGCCAGCCTGCAACTTGGTGAGTTTAGCCAGTGTGATGTTATTTTTTGAATTATTTATTTATTTTTATTTGTATTTTTTATTTAATTTTATTTTTTTTCGGTTCTTATCTTTTCTGCCTAATTTTTGTGTAAATTGTTCTTAATTATCAAATTTAGGTTTGGTATATTAGGGTTTTGGTTATATGTAGGAATTCTAAGACCGGCCATGTTTGTTTTTTTATTTTATTGTTCTCTGTCCCTCCCTTGCTAACTGGACACATGGCTTTGAGGTGATCCCCCCCATCACACTACTGTCTGTTACTGCTTACTGAAGGTAACTTAAACTTTCCAGAACTGTATAGAAGAAACAAAATGAAGATAATTTTTGAAATTTTCTTAACTTTTTTCTGTCAGCCAGCCTGCAACTTGGTGAGTTTAGCCAGTGTATTGTTCTTAATTATCAAATTTAGGTTTGACTTATACTAAGTTAAAACTTAGTTAACTTCAGTCACACATTTATTCTTTTTTTTTTTAATTGGAGTAGATAGTACCTTCTATCGCCCGGTCTCACACTCCACCCCCTTCTTTTGGTCAGGAGTAGAGGTGATCGCCTTGTTTCTTGTTTAGGAAGGGGTTCCCGGTTCATCTCTCTCTTTTTCGGTCTTTATGTCGGTTCGGCTGGAAGCTTTTTGCAGTTGGTGAGTATGGTGGCAATGTCTCTTCATTCTGAGAGTACCGGGTTGGCAGTTTCCTGGTTGCTGCTTCCGACTGGTAGTTAGGCGCCCGAACTCTTGCGTAGCGTCTCGAGAGGCTGCTCTGATCAACACAACGTTTTTCAAACGTACAAACAGGGATTTTTACGAATGCGCAACTGGAACTTTTAAACAACAAATAATTTTCAAAATTAGGGAGGAGTTACTTAAGGATCTCAAAACACTTTCATCCAGGCTTGTATGAACCTAATACGTATCTATAATTATGACTAGCAGTATAGCCCGGCGTTGCTCGGGTGTAATGAAAGCTTTAAAACTAATCCAGGGTCCTGGAGCTCAGACACTTTGGACGTTGTCACGAAAGACTAAAAAGCAATAGTTGTTTCCAGTTAAAGCGAAACCGGAGACTGAAAGAAAAATGAATGGACGTAAGTGAAATTTTGATTTCCTGGTATCGATATCAAATAATTTTTTTTCGTCGTAAACTGAATTTTGAAGGCTAAATAAGTCCTCTGAGTAAATGGTATCATGGCTAGGAGTAAGAACTACAATTATACCTACTTAGAGCCAAACCCGAAGCAAAAACTAAAACAAAAGGGCAGAAAAAATACAGACATACAGACAGATAAGCAGACACACACACACACAAACATCTTGCCTTTTAAATATATATATTAACGATTTTCTGCACTATTGTAAGAACTGCAACCTTGAAACTTCTGAATATTGTTTCTTATGTCTTTGTCTATGAGTGTATCAAATTTGATTAAAATCGGACCACTCCTTCTAAAACACGACTTTTTTCGATTATCGATTTTCGATATTTATCGGGGGTACCTCGACACAAAACCTAGCTAAGAACACTCGCAGGGTTCAGCGGTTTCGGAGTCTGTAGGTAACGGACACACACACACAAAGTTCCATTTACATTGTAACCCTGATATAAGAGAGTTGTCGGGACCCGACACATGTACTCTTATATCCGGGTTTCTCTTAAAACCGGGTTTGGTCTATTTTATATACATTACCACAGATTCTAATTTGGGATAATAGAAAATCTCTCTTATATCCTTTTTCCGGATCTCTTATATCCGGGTTATACTAAATAAATTTAGATTACATTATCTGGACATTACTTCTTATCTTTTATTCAGTATTTTTCTGTTGTTCTGGAAACAACATAATGCCTGACTTTTCTTTTTGGCATATTCTGCAGGCATCATCACCGTTGTAAGGTTTGGCTTTTTTTTTTTTTACTATACGCCATGTTATATCCGGGTCTTTTCCATTTTTCAGTTTCAATTTCCACGCGTGACTAACCAGTTTGTTACACTTGTTTGATTTTAATGAAACTTTCGGGACTTATTGACAAATGAATGAAATTATGCAATTTTATTTTTAGAAAATCTTGATAAAAATATTTTATTGTTGTTTTACATCTGTTACCCTCCTCCAATTAATTGCATGAAAGCTTCTAGAAATACATTATCTATACCAATTGTTTTTATTAGTTAAATGCAGGACTCATTGGGGAATGTTAATCATTGTAATTTTTTTATGAAGGGACCATTTTTCCAAAAATCTGCTCTGAGTAGTAAATAAAAAAATGCATTAAAACTAGACCATTTTTAATTTAGATAAACTTTTAAATGATTTTATAGATTGTTGTCGTGAAATATCCTGTCATACCCATTCCTGGGTATGACCACGACCTTCATTATAGAAAGCCCTCTTGCTACCCGCCATCTTTTTTGTGACGTCAGCAAGCGTAGTCCATTGAGAAGCCATAATACGTTTAGAAGCTTGTTCTACGAACACGTTGTTTTTCACTTCTCTTCCACTTACAAGAAAATGCCTTTTCATTGTGTTGTTCCTAACTGCCGAGGAAATTATCTTAAAGGGACAAAAGTTAGCGTGTTCAGATTTCCCGAAAATCAAGAAATGTGCAACAAATGGCCATCAAACGGATAGATTTTTCAGTTACCAAGTATAGCAGAGTAAGTCAACAATTTTTTATTTAGTAACGTTTTTATGTCCTAAGATTAATTTCAGGATTTTATGTGAAGAAAACTTAATTGCAGATTTTTTAAAATTTTAACATGTTGTTTGAATTGAATTCTCTTTCTTGATGCTTTTCGTGTTTAGAAATCGCTTTTAATGAAGTAGCAATATTTTTTGGACCTAGTAAAAACTAATTAAAACATTTTTCTTTAAAAAAAATTCCGACTTTAAAAAAAAATAGGTCCGAATTGCGAAAAAAAAATTTCTAAAAAAAAAAAAAAAACTTTTCTTTTTATATTAATTTTTATGAGATTCGAATAATTATTTCATTTTGTGGAGAGTCACTTATTGCACGAAAAAAAAAAATGAAATGAATGGATATCCATAAAAATAAAGTTTTAATTTTTTGACGAATGATCATTGGTCTTGTCAGGTAAAATTGAAGAATATTATTCTCTCACGTGAGACTTTTTTTTTTTTAATGGATGTAAAAATGGTCTTATGTCAGTTAGAACAACATTCTCTCATTTAAGACCTTTGCACGTGCAAAAAAATTAATTGATGACCATAAAAAAAAAGTTTAAAATTTTTTTTGATCTGTTCATTTGCCATGATCAGAGTATTATGGATCAATTACTATGTCATTTAACTTTTTTTTTTTTTTTTTTCAGGTGTGTGAACTGCAGTTTAATGCTAAGGACATTTTGTGGGGAGACTTACCATTTTGATGGAAAAAGTGAAAAAAGGCTAACAGCGAAGCTTAAGAATCCATGCATACGAGAACTGGCTATCCCAACTGCAAAATATAAAGATGTTTCATACATGGTGGACAATATTAAATGTCAAAAACCCATTTAAAGGTCGCCGGCTTAACAATAAATGTACAAACCCATTAAATAATGAAGAAAATAATCCAAATTTTATATTTCTTGATACTTTTTGTAACTGGTTGGAGAGTTAGAATAAAATTCCAGAGATTAAGTGGGAGGCTAACAAGGGAAACCTTTACAGCTTTGCATTGTGGTGATACCGACCGAGCAAAAGCGAGGGACCGGAAGTTTGCTCTATAACAACCAGAAAGCGACTGAATAAAAATCATCTCTTTGCGAATACACTCGCGCAGATGTTCCGGTTGAAAAATAAAACATTCCATTTCGCGAGCCTACTCGAATTTTATTTACCAGCCAACGGGAAGCCCGGAATCAAATACAAGCGTGAAATTCAAAACGAGCTGTTTGATCCCAAAAGCATCTTCAGACAGACTGACCAAGGAAAAGCTTCACCTATTATCATTTTTTTTTTCCCTGTCTCAAAAAGTACTTACTGACCTCAGGAGTGACCTCTTCAAAGACATTCCTCACAAACCAACTTACTGACTTATGGGCCTTAGAAGTGGCAACTTCAAAATGAACATTCCTCACATACCTCCGCTCTCCACATTCCTAAGCCTTTTCTCTCTTTCAGCTCATTATTTGTCATGAACAATTTAACCTCCATTGGACTTGTATTCTTTTAATTGTAAAACATTGAGATATATATATATATATGTTATTTTATACTCAAATTGCCTTTCTTGATTTTATAATCATTTTATGACTTATAGTGGGCTATCTTCCACCAGGCCAAAACCCTTCACTAGAACGGAATCCTACTACAACTAGAAAAAGAATAAATAAGAAAGATGTACCCGCTATAGCATCATACTACACATGTGTGAAGATATGAGTTGCCCCCCTTAGACAGGCCCTCTCCAATAAAAAGAAAAAAAGATAGGGACTTCCTTTTCCCCGATTCCTGAATAAACGGCCCAGCTAAATGGCTGTGTTTAATCCAGCTCCCGTGTTCTGTGTTTTCTGTATCTTTATAAAAGACAACATCATACATTATTAAATGGTGGCAGCGGTAAAACCAACAATGGAACACGCAACACGACTATAAACTGACACAAGAAGAAATTTATTAATGAGAGCCAAAAAAAAACGCACATGTGCACACTAGAAGACGCCATCTTGGATGTTCCTGAGAAAACCGTAAGTTGTCGAATTCATTCTCTCATTCTCTTTCACTCCCGTATATTGTTGCAAATGACGTCCAGTCACTCAATGGAACCGCACATGCACTGGGAAACAAATAATTTGGTGGAATCCTTCAAATTTTTTAAGCAGCAATGCGAGTTATTTTTCTCCGTAAGAGCCATTGAGGAAAGTAAACAAGTGGACCACATTCTGCTACTGGCAGGCACGGAAGGCCTGAGAAGATACAACTCTTGGTTATTCGCCAACGAAGCGGACAAACGAAATCCGGCGGTGATTTGGAAAAAATTCTTAGAACAAATAGAGCCCCAAACTAATTTCCGAATTGCCCGCTTCACCCTACAAAAATACGCACAGTCCGACACTGAGAGTATCGATGACTTTCTCGCAAGGTGCAGGCTTCAGGCGCAGAAATGCAAGTTCAGAGACGAGCTCGAGCTTGAGGAAAGAATTACCGAACAAATAATTATAGGAACCCGTTTCCCAGAATTACAAAAGAAACTACTGAGCAAGAATGAGCCCGTACCACTGCCAGATGTGCTCAACACGTGTAGAAGCTATGAAGCTTCAATCAGCCATATGGAGAAGATGAATGAGCTAAAAAAAGAGGAAAGCCACATAAGCGCCATAAAACACAAGACTGTAAGTTTCGACGTCTGTGGTAGATGTGGTCGTCAACACAAGCCAGGAAATTGTCCTGCACAAGGCAGTACTTGTTCTGCATGTGGTCGGAAGAACCATTGGGCCAAAGTGTGTCAGACACAGACATACAGAAAGAACACGAACAGGCAGCAAACCAAGCGCAAAAAAGCTGAAACAGCACGGGACACAGGAAGAAGCCAACAGAGCTGCATTAATGTGCAAAATGAAATAGAGATCGCAAGTGATTTCGAGAGTATGGCATTTTATTCAGTGCATGAGCACGAAGAAAAAACACCTGAAACAGGAGCCTTCGCGAATCTCGACGTTGCACTCCCAAACAGGCAAGGCACAGACCGGCTAAAAATCAAAATAGACACTGGAGCTGAAGGAAACGCCCTCCCATTACGTACATTCCGTCAAATGTTCCCCAAATGTGTGGACCAAAATGGACATCCACGTCCTGGAACGACGCAAGAAGAAACAGCTGTTCTAACAGCTTACAACGGCTCCAAGATCCCACAGCACGGATCCATCGTAATAAAATGCGCTTACAAGGGTCTATGGCGACACATAAAATTTTATGTGGTGACATCAAATGGACCTGCCATAATTGAACTACCCTCACTCAGAAGCCTAAAATTAGTAAGCCTCCACTGCACCACCAGAGAAATAAAAGATCCGATTGACTCGATCAAGGATCTAAAAAAGGTTTATCCCGACCAGTTTGACCGCATAGGACACTTCAAGGGCGACTATCACATAGTACTAAAACCCGACAATCACCCAGTGATCCATGCACCCAGGAAGTGCCCCATCCACCTAAGAGACGAAATAGAAAAGGAACTCAAGTCCATGGAATCCCAAGGCATCATCCGAAAGGTGACAGAACCAACCGAATGGGTCAGCAGTATAGTTTACGTTCGAAAAAAGAACGGAAAACTTCGCCTCTGCCTGGACCCCAAAGACCTCAACCAAGCCATCATGAGATGCCACTACAAAACCCCTACGATGGAGGAGCTAACGCACAAGCTATCGGGTGCTCAATATTTTTCAAAACTGGATGCCAAAAATGGATATTGGTCCATACCGCTTGATACTGAATCCCAACGACTAACAACGTTTCACTCACCATTTGGAAGATTCTGCTTTCAAAGAATGCCATTTGGGCTAGTGATGTCCCAAGACGTATTTATGCAGAGAATGGACATGATACTGGAAAAATGCCCAGGGACAATCGGCCTAATAGATGACGTCATTGTCTATGGAAAGACCAAGGAGGAACATGATCTCAACCTCCGCAAGCTGATGAAGGTGGCGCAAACCGAAGGGTTGTGCTTCAATAGTGAAAAATGCGAAATTGACAAGAAACGCATAGCCTTCTTCGGAGCCATATACGACAAAGATGGTATCAAACCCGATCCGAACAAAGTAGAGGCAATAAAACAACTACCCAGCCCCACCAATGTAACAGAACTACAAAAGGTGTTAGGCATAATCACCTACTTAGCGCCCTTCATTCCGCATTTATCTGATTTTGACGGCACCCATGAGGGATCTTCTCAAGAAAGAATCAGAATATCAATGGACAGCCAGTCACCAGAAAGCACTGCAGAAAATAAAGGATCTGATATGCCAGGAAATGTCTCTCGCATATTTCAACCCATCAAAGGAAACAAGCCTGCAGGTGGACGCTTCCAACAAAGGATTAGGCGCAGTACTCATGCAGGAGGGAAAACCAATCGCCTTTGCGTCGAAAGCACTCACAGAGACAGAACAAAGATATGCGAACATAGAGAGAGAGCTGCTAGCTGTCGTCTTTGGCTGTGAGCGATTTAAAACCTACTTATATGGATGTCAATTCAAGGTAGAAAGTGACCACAAGCCATTAGAGATGATCAGTTTAAAAAACCTAATCTCAGCTCCCCCTCGTTTGCAACGCATGCTTCTACGCCTGCAGGAGTATGACCTGAGCATCACATATCGTCCAGGCAAGGAGATGACCCTGGCAGATGGATTCTCCCGACTACCAAATAGAAAAAACAAAGAAGAGATCAACCTCAATATAAGAGTGGATTTCGTTCAGTTTTCCACTGAAAAATTAGCACAGATCAAGCACGCAACCACAGCTGACTCCATCCTCTGTGAACTCAGAGAAACCATTCTACAAGGTTGGCCTAACACTTCCCGAGAAGTCAACAAAAATTTACGGCCATATTGGTCCTACCGGGATGAGCTCTCCATTGAAAATGGCATAATACTCAAAGGTGACAGAATTCTGATCCCTACATCAATGCAACCAGAGATATTGGAAAAGATACACTATGGGCACCAGGGGCGCGAAAAATGCAAACTGAGAGCCAGAACATGTGTTTTCTGGAGCGGCATCAATAATGACATCGACAGAATAACACAGAAATGCACCATATGCCAAGAGCTGCAAAAATCTCAAACCGCAGAAACCCTCATGCCACACGAGATCCCTGTGATGGGACTTTGAGCACATCACCTCCTCTCCCAGATACCCACAATCCAACGGCATGGCAGAACGCTGTGTTCAAACCGTCAAAGCGGCTATGAAAAAAGCCATGCTGAGCAACCGGGACATAAACATGAGCCTGTTGTGTCTCCGATCCACCCCAATAGACCACATTATTCCATCCCCGGGAGAATTGCTGTTCAATCGCAAACTAGTCAGCAACCTCCCCGCCAAATGCACCAACCAAAACGTCCGGAGGGAGGAAATCCAGAATCAACTACTCCAAAGACAGTTGTCACAGAAAAGGCACCATGACATACACGCCAAGGACCTCCCTGATCTTAGCACAAGACAACAAGTGCGCATTCAAGACCAAGACTCAAGAAGATGGACCCCAGCCATCGTCAAACAGGCCTGTGCTGAACCGCGTTCATACATCGTCGAAACGCCGTCAGGGCAGAGTCTCCGCAGAAACCTCAGGCACCTCAAGGAAGTTGCCCACACACCCAACACCACATCAATACCAGACGTGCACCCTGAGGAAACTCCCAGCACCAACACAAGCATCTGCGCACCGCCTATGGAAGCGCAGAGCCCTGCACATGCAACACAAACCAATACGAGTAGACTAGAAACTACTACAAAACCAGGTCGTGTTATCAAACCACCCAAAAGATACGACTTGTAAGAAACTGTTAGAAAAAACTCCTTATGGTAAAAGAGGGATGTGAAGATATGAGTTGTCCCCCTGAGACAGGCCCTCTCCAATAAAAAGAAAAAAAAATAGGGACTTCCTTTTCCCCGATTCCTGAATAAACGGCCCAGCTAAATGGCTGTGTTTAATCCAGCTCTCGTGTTCTGTGTTTTCTGTATCTTTATAAAAGACAACATCTTACATTATTAAAACATGCAATTCTATAACTGGCTATTTATTGCATCAAAGAATTAAATATGAAATATATATTACCAGGCAAATTCCAGACGGATCACCTGGAGTTAAGATTTGGCCAGTATCGACAATTTGCAGGTGGTCAATATAATATATCGATACGACAATTATTCGAGTGTGAGAAAAAATCAGAATTTTGTCAGTTTTCAAATTAAATTGTCACTTAATAACAAAAGTATTGATCTGAGTGATTTACAAGAAACTAACTGGCACGATATCACAGATGTACATCAATACAGATGTAACAGATGATGATATCATTAAATGCAGGGAAGTTTTTCCTGTAATAGTATACCTAGCAGGTTATTGTTTTCATGTAGTTTTCAAAAAAAGTAAAATGCAATAGTTGCAAAGACTTAATAACTGGAGCAAGGACAGACAATGCAGAACAAATCCCTGAAAGTAACTGTTATGTCATAGTTTATTGCATTTTTTTTTTATTTTACTATTAGGAGATTTTCGAAAAGAGAGGCGAAATAGTTGGAAAAAATTATAGATGATTTACATTCCCCAATGAGTCCTGCGTTTAACTAATAAACCCAAGTTTGCCTACAAAATTTAATTTAATAAAATTTCATGAATTTACGTGAAGGGATGTAAAAAGATATTTTTACCAAAATCTTTTTAAAATAATGATTTCGAAAATAACTTCATTCATTTGTGAATAAATCCTTAAAGTTTCATTAAAATCTGATAATTACTTGATTTTTGTAAGAATTTCCAAATTAGTGTGTTTGTTACCGGAAAAAAAATCTGAGTTACGTAATATTTTCTATTGTAAACTCTTGTAACGATTTGGCTACCCGCTAACAAAAATAAAAACAAGATTTTTACCAAAACTGAAAGGATTAATTTTTTTTTTTTTTTAATTAATTTAACAATATTTCGATCTTTTCTCTTAATAATAACAAACATTTTGATGGAAAAAGATTGTACCTTTTTATTTCATACTATACTGTTTTTTAAGCGACTTAGTGGAGGTACCTAAAAAGAATAGGTGATGTAGTGTAAAGATCACCAAATTGTAAACATCTACAGTTATCGTAAATTTAGACAACTTTTTTCTGTATTATGTTAAATACTAACATTTATTTATTTGTTTGTAAGCTTAAAATAGATAGATTCTTATTGACTATATATTATTAAAAATGCATTTATGAATAAAAACAGAACTGGGAAGGGTTATTTGTGGTTTAGCCTAGTGACAAGTAAATTCGACTTAAGTCGTTTTTCGACTTAACTCACCTCTCCTGAAACAAATTACTGACGTAAGGTGAGGTATACCTGCACTTAGAATCACAAAGAGATGGTTGAAAATTGAAATTTGTCGGGTACATAATGAGTAAAAGAGTGCTTGGAGAATTTGAAATTCAAAGGACATACTGAAGAGGGACATAGGGAGACAGTGAATAAACCACATACCTGACGAGATTGTGTAAATGGATTGTTGAACAAGCAGTGGGTAAGATGATGAAAAGACAGTGCTTAGGGGACGTTCACATAGTACGTAGGCACATCAGGGTCACCAAAAGCGTATGTTTATCGTACGAAAGGGAAGGAGTCCGTGGTCATACGCATGAACAAAAAATTTTTTAAATTATGCAGTTTTTTTAAAGTTTGATAGGTGAAAAAAAATCTCACTTGCAGAAGAAAAGAATGTCTTTGCTTCAAGCTAATTAAATTTATATGGTTGTCGGCGCTGTTTCAAATTCTTGTTTGGGAAACAACGTTCGCATTGAGGTGTGAACTCCAGAATTAATTTTTGTTTTACTTGTAAATAAATATGTGTAATGTTTATGTATATAAAATCATGTGTATGTTATGTTCCTAATATTTTTTAATCTTCTTTTGTATGTACATAATGTTATGTATTGCCAACAAGCATCATCCACATGCAAAAGAAGATTAAAAATAATGGAGGCATCGAAACTTGTTTATTGATGGAACTTAGTCTGTGTGTGTGTGTGTGTGTGTGACCTATAGACTCCGAAACGGCTGAACCGATTTTCTTGAAAATTTACACAGTTGTACTATAAGCGTCTGCGAGTGTTCTTAGCTTGGTTTGTGTCGAGGTACCCCCCAATGAATATTAAAAATCGATAATCGAAAAAATCGGGTTATAGAAGGAGTGGTCCAATTTTAATCAAATTTCATACACTCATAGACAAAGACATAAGAAACGATATTCAAAAGTTTCAAGGTTGCAGTTCTTACAATAGTGCAGAAAATCGATTTTATATATATATATATATATATATATATATATATATATATATATATAAAAGGCAAGATGTTTGTGTGTGTGTGTGTGTGTGTGTGTGTCTGTTTATCCGTCTGTATGTCCTTTATACAAATCCACAATTTTTATCCGATTCTCACCAAACTTCACACAAATATTCTTTAGGCTGAGTCTGAGTTCCAGGGCCATGGATTAGTTTTAAAGCTTTCATCACACCCGAGCAACGCCGGACTATACTGCTAGTTGCTAATAAAAAAGAAATCCTACACTTAATAATATCAATTATGAACATAGTAATAATGTGCTTACCATGTTTGGAACATAATGTATATAGTCATGTATATATTAACTTTAAACAGATTTAGTTACAAGTAAAACAAAATTCGTTTTTGATAAGGGCTGTAATGCAAATAAAATGTATAGTTGAAAGCACTTGAAAATAAAAAAACCTTTGGACAATTCTTATATAATTTGAGTCCTGAAAAGAAAAGAATCCTAAAAACACATGAAAAATTATATAGAAAAAAAATTAATAAAATCCTGTCTGTCATTTTCAATGAAACCTGTATAAAAAAAGAGATTGTTACACAATATATACTTTTGTCGTGATATTGTTTTTTTTTTTTTATCTTCGGGGTGGGGTATATCATTACTTTCTTCTCTTTCGTAGGGTAGTTTAATGGTTGAATTTTAACTTTAAAAACGACACATGTACATATCGATGTATTCTGTGTTAATATTCGTGGTTCTAAGTTTTCGTGAAATCTTTTTTTTTTTTCTCGGGGTGGGGGGGAATTATTTGTCTTGTACATAATTTTAGACTGAAGTTCGTATTTAATTATATTAAATGAATTTTTTTTTTTTCCCGACTGCATGAAAAACCCAACTTACCCGAACGCTATGGACTCTCCTTATGTTTAATACTGCCAGTATTAAACCTAAGTCAGATTAGAAAAATAATAAAAAATCAGTGTCGTATAGCATAGAACAGAAGGAGGGAGCGTCGGAGCCTGATCAGCTCTGACGGGGTCAACTCAGCGAGGGTAGTATGATGTTGCAAGACCCGAAACTGCCCAATGAAGTAAAGTACATCACTGACGACATCCTCCTGCGCTACAGAATGTGCGTATTTTCGAAGTGTAAGCAGTCAGTTAAGTGCCATACGTGATACACGCTTGGGCGATCATGTCTCGAAAGAGACATATATATATATATATATATATATATCATTTCACCCCGAGCAAGGCAGAAATGCCACTGATGAGCTGGGGGCTACATAACTGTAAAAAGATTAATTAGAAAAGAGTGAGGAGTACAAACTAGTTAGAAAGGAGCAATAGAAAGCTGAGAATGCAGGTGCGATGACAGATACATAGGTGGAGAGAAAGGGAAGGATATACGGGGGTGGGGAGAGAACTAGAGTCCAGTGGTTAGTAGATGAGTATTGACATTGCATTTAAATTTCTGGAGGTTGTAGCCACCAGGAAAGCAAGAATATGGGAGCGAATTCCACAGGCGGGAAGTGCGAGAGAAGCTGCAGGAGTAGAATTGTCGTCTGCATTTGGCTAACCTGACTGTGAATTGGTGGGACCCAGTTGCCAGTCTGGTTGCACAAGTAAATACCTGTTGAGGAGGCACCAGTGACTTAAGTTCGTCCGAGCAGAAGCCATGAAAGTATTTATAGAACAGACAGAGAGAGGCCACATTTCAACGGTGGGGAAGTGGCTGCAGTCGAGCCGCCAGATCAGTACCTATCACATTACGGACTCGCCTTTGGAGCCTGTCAAGAACACTGAGGAGAACGGCAGGGGCGCCTGACCATAAATGGCAGCAGTACTCCATATATACATATATATATGACTCATATTTTAAATGTGCATATAAAATGTTAACAATTATGCATAAATCACATTTTATAATTTTAAATCAAGCAGTAGCTTAAATAGCTACTGTTTAATTTTTTCTTTTTTTTAAATATTTTATAAAAACAATTGTTCTGCCTTTTATATTAGTCATTCCAACCAATATAAAATGAAATACTAATTGGCACAAATCTTCCTCCTTTTTTATGTACTCTTCTGCTATATTATGCTATGCTTTATGTTGACTGATAGAATTTAAGAAGCTAGTTTTGAAGACTATAAAATAGATCCTCACTAGGTGCATCACACCTAGCTAAGTTTAATACCACTATAAAGACTAATGCTCGTATTTTTCAAAAACTTTTTTTAAACGAAAATGGTTTCAAATCTAACAATGAATTCTAATTAAGACATCTGGAAGTGGCATGACTCATGGAATGGGAACAATTTACCCAGTGATCAAAATAAAGAGTTTGGTTTAAAATTCCAGTTAGCTGAAGAAGGTAAGAGTGTACAAAGTCCGAAACTTCGTGAACATGACAATAAAGATGAGGACAACAAGTCAAACAATAGAAATGAATTCTGATATGTTAAAAAGAAAAAAAATTTTATCTGAAAAAGAAAATAAATAAATTCATGTCAGAAAGAAACAAAGAATATTTTTCAAAGAAAATGGTCTTATTTTCATTTATAATTGCATTCATTTTTATTTCACAGAGCAACATTTTTATCAAAAAAGGAAAAATTAGTCATTTTACTTCACAAAGGTTTCTTTTATCTTAAGATAAAAATAATTGCTTTAAATCACTCCCATGCACATTCATTCTTTCTTTATTCACAAGAAAAAGGGAAAGAAAAATATATTAAATTATCAAAATTTCAAAAGATTTCAGCATTTTTTCCATAAAAAAAAAATCATTTTGCTTGAATTTGTTATGTCCTTTTTTTTTTCAATTTTTTTCTTTTCTTTTTAATACAAGTACTGAACAACAATAACAACAACAATAACAACAACAATCTCCATCAGAAAATCTCTTCATCCAGATGGAATGTTATTTAGAGGCAAACAGGGAACGGGTTCTCTCTTTTCGAATGTTTTAACCATTTAGATTAAGACAGCAGATCCACCACCCAGAGATTGGTGGAAAACCTGCCAGTGAATAAATCCCGTAAACAAAGGGGGGTTAAAAAACACAGGTCACAGTCTGTAGATATTCTTCAAATACAGTCAGGTGAAGTTCTTTGGAATCAAAGTTAGGGAGGAGGAGGGAGATGTCATGATTTTCTTCTCTTGGAAACTTAATTTTTCACTTTACAGCACACTTCTGTTAATACTGGAAGTAAAATCTTTAACTGAAAAATTATCTTATATTCTAAGGCTTGATTTTGTCTGTTTTAAATCAAAATCCTTTTTTAAATACCAAATATTATTAAACATCAAAATTTGAACAAAAACTAAGAATTTTTTAAATTTATATATACTTGACAAACAATATATTTTAATTTTCTTCTTGGCATAACTTGTAAAATCTACAATACCCACAAGGTACAAATATCAATAAAAGGCAACAATTTGTTCCAAAAGAAAAGTATTGGATTTTAAATCAATGCAGTTGACTTAATTATTGGGCAAATCTATTTTTCATTTTGCTTCTTTTAAGACACTGAAATTTGGATTGAAAGTTATGCCTTCATTTAATTTGAAGAATTTTAAAATCTAAATAAAAATGTTCTTTTATTCTCTCAATAGAAAATAAACAGATGCTACTCTCCAATCTTTGTAAAGAGCCAAAAAATGATTCAGTGCAGCAGTTACAAGATAACAGAATGAAATGATAAGGTTTACATTCTCTACCGTTAACTTTCTTTTATTTTTATTTTATTATGACACATAACTCTAACGCTTTTATAGAAAGTTTTTATATAAAGATTTTTCAAAATCAAACAGCAGAATTTTATTATTTCTTGTCAAAGATTACACAACCTTGATGGATATTACCTAGGAATTACTTTTGACCAAACCCTACAGAACTGAAAGTGTTACTATGGACATGAATATACTGCCACCCAAAAATGAAGACCCACCCTAAAAAAAAAGTTTACTTAAAATCACTATCTGTTATGACTGATTTTATTTTTTTTTCAACGGTTGCTTATTGTCTGAACACTGACTGCACAAGATTTGCTCTAATGGTTGCTATAATGTTTTACTATTTTTTTCAACATGCTAGGCCAATCAAGTATTTTTGTCTTTTGTTCTTCAAAAATTCTTGTTTATTTTAATGGAATATTTAAGATCATCGTCATACTACAACAAAGATTTTCTTCCTAAGCATTTGAGCAAAGGTATCATGCAATAACCTTAATTATTCATGAAATTTTCTGTGAAATTCAGCCCATCAATGCCATTGAAGCTCAGACCCTGATCTTTCCGCTACCAATATTAACTTTTAATACCAAACCCTTTTCTTTGTATACCTTGCCAAAACAACACTCAATGGATGCTATCCGACCCAAATATATTGAATGTGCTTATTCTGACAATAGTATCAGTCAGTTAAGTGCCATACATGATACACACTTGGGTGATCATGTCTTAAAAAAGACACGACTGACATAGTAGAAGATTTTCCCACAGAAGGTTGACATTACTTTCTGCAGTAGACTGGTTGCCAACCAAGGCTATAGAACCCAATTTGTCCTGCTATTTAGCCCATAGCTGGAGGGAGAAGAGACAGATTAATAACTTTCCCAAGGGTATTTGTGCATAAGTGAATGCAACAACTTCAATTGGAATCCAAACTTAGTTTTCCGATTTCTCAATCCAAGCCGATATCCACTGCGCCACAACACACATCCACCTATATCTCTCTTTTTATTCTTGGTTCAACTGTCTTTTCTTATCTTTCTTTTCATTCACTTTATTTGTGGTGCAATTGTGGTGCAGTAGATATCAACTCAATAACAAATCGAGGAGCCGAGTTCAAACTCCAGTTGAATTCCTTGCATTGACTTATGCACAAATACCCTTGGGAAAGGTATTAATCCATCTCTTCCCTCCAGTTATAGGTTAAATAAGAGGACAGATTGGGTTCTATAGCCTTGGTTGGCAACCAGTCTACTGCAGAAAGCAATGGCAACCTGCTGTGGGATAATCTTCTTCAATCAGTCATGTCTCTTTCGAGACATGATTGCCCAAAGTGTGTATCATGTACGGCACTTAACTGATTCATATATTTGGCAACAGAATTTCAATACTGTAAAGTCTGATCTTAATATCTGATAATATTAGTTTTTGATTGTGTAATGTTCCTATAGAAATAATAAAATCCTGCTATATTTGGATTAGAAAAAAATTAACATTTTTTTTTATAAAGTTGTAGAAGTGTTCTCATTTATGTGTAAGACCATAATTACCAACATTAAATGTGAATTCAAAATGATAACTAATAATAAATGCTAATATGAAGTACCTGGATAAAATTTGAAATGGAAATTGTGAAAAATAAAAAAAAACTCTACAAAAAAATGCATGAACACGGTCTGTATAAAAATTAACTGATGCTAATTGGTTCATCTACAATGAAAGAGGAAAAGTCCTACGCATATACCAATTAGGACAAAATCTCTTTCCTGAAACTAAGAACCCCCACTTTAAAAAAAATCTTTTTTGTGGCCATAGAAAACTTACATACAAAAGTAACTGGTTGCTTCAACAATTTAAACTGTTATTTAAAAAAAAATCAGTTTTAATTATTCGATGACAGAGTATGAAATAGTAAGATAACAAATTCTTTGGAATTGGAACTTGCTAACGACATTGAAATCAAGAGTTCATCAACTGTAGACAATGACAAACTGCTGTTATAAAATGACAAAATGTCTTGACATGAAGTCTAGAATATCAAGTGCAAAAATGGCCAAAGTATAGGGGAAAAATAACTGATAAGAACAATTTTTTGTCCTCCTTAAATCCTTAAATTTTCACAAATCTATAAACAGCTTCTAACAGGTTTTTTTTTTTTTCACAGTTAGGTATTTGTGTCATACACAGACACATATGCATATGTAATGATTGTTGGGTGTTTTCGAGTACACTGACTATGGTGGCTACTTAATCCTTGTTTCATATGCATACTCAACCATATTTGTGCTTCTTCAAAACTCACAGAGCCAACCTGTGGTTTATACTACAACTATGGTGAGGGTAGGACTTGGGTCCCTGCCCTTAAACAAATCATAATGAATCTTCCTCCATCGGGGAGGAAGCTGGCTGAACCCGACTAGGGTGAATACAGCTTACTTCTTCTATGGTGAGCAGACCCCTTTGTTACAGTTTCTATGATAGGCAGCACATAGTCTAGTATGATCACCAATTTAAATAAAACGAATATGCTCAATCCCTCAGTCACAATGGCTTGTAACTTCATGCTAGCACAACTAAGCAAATATATATGTATATATAGATAGATAGATAATTATGTAAATATACATATGAGGGTACACACGTGTAATATTATTTTTTCAGTGTTAATAAAACAGTGCTTAATGTAACATGAAAAGAGTTATTTCATATATATATATATATTAATAAATATACATAGTCCTACATTGATGGCATGACTTGGAGTTTCATTCATTATGTAATCATCAGGTGCATATTATATATATATATATATATATATAAAACTAGCATATTTATATATAAATATATATTTAAACAACTAATATATATATATATATATATATATATACATACATACACACACACACACACACACACACACACACACAGGCCACATTAATATTCTTAAAATAACTTTCAATTACTTCGTATAATTCACATGTACTAATTTTACTTAACATCTAAACAACCTCTTATTAAAATTATTGACGTTAACTTTAAATATCACAATCTTATTGAGGCAATTGAACAAAATTTATACTTGCTTCTTTTTATCTGAAAATAAATTGTGGATTATCATGACTGTTCTGTTGAAAAATATTATCAAATATATAAAAAGTTTAACCTGAGAATCCACATAAAATACCATTTTGTTGAACTTTAATTTTATCGAAATTGTTTCTATATTTGATTCAACAAATTAGACATTCTAAGTTGACCTGCTTTTAAATATATCAGAGCAGTGTGAAAACTGTCCTTAGAAATGCATTCACCAATTTAACCTGAAATAATAATTTCATTAAACTACCAAGGTAATAAATTCTAAGAATTGAAATATTGTTAATAGATGACTACCCCTTGTCAAGGTTGACAAAAGATGTAACAACTTTTTACTGTTACTACTATCTGGTTAGTTGTTATGGGAGAGTAGTTCCCACTTTATAGTCTCAGTCAGTCATTGTGGCATATCAACAATGAGATATTTTTAGTCAAGATATGGATACCTGAGCAGGAAGAAATCAATTTTTCTATTGACTTTGGTGAACATTTTAACTTGGGTTGCCAATTCTGTTCCTTTCAGTTATAACTTTATGCTATTTTGTATTTAGTTATTAATTATTAGTTATTTAAATACTAAAAAAAAAAAAAGGCAATCAGAAAATTTCAATTAGGAAGCACAGAAGACAGCAATTTTTCCTGCAATATTAAACCTGTTTGTTTGTAAATTGTGTTAATGATAGCTGTCAATTAATATTCTCAGTCACTGAAACAAGAGAAACTTTTTTGTCTTTTCAGTTTTGCTTGCAATCAACGGTACACTTTTGTACAAATAACAACATAGCTTTTCCCAAAATGAAATCATTTGTCACTTGATCAATTTTGATTTCCTACTTATGACAATTCATGCTGACAATTCCCCACTCCAGACAAATACAAAAAAATGAATATATTAGAGTGTATGACAAGTATTTTTGTTTTTTACAAAGACCTTTAATCCAAATTCTATTTCATGTACACGGATAAGAATTATCTATGTCTATCATCATTGTCTTTATTTTATAATTCTGCTTGTCCCTTTCTTTTGCAGTTAGCATCTATGTTACATCATCACCTCATAAATAATGGACTATACCATTTTGATCAAAAGATATATCAGAGACTACATTTTTTATTTCTGTGAGAAAAATAAAAGATAAAGGTGTTTAACATCTGCTTCAGTGAAATCAAAAAACTTGTCAATTTTTAAACTTTTCATTTGTGCCCTCTTGTTGTTAATGTTGTTAAATTCAAATATTAGATAGGGGACTTTCCACTGGTATTCTATCATCATAGAACTTGCAAGGGGCTTATTCAATCCTTAATTTAAGAATTATGATACATCAGAAAATGTAAACAGCAAGGCCACAAATTTTTTGATGAGTATTGCTTGTTATTATGATTATTATTATTATTATTACTACTACTAACACCACTACTATTCAGCAGTAGATATTTTTTTAGATATTATAATGACAGATAAAAGTTTTAAGGTTCTGGTAATTTTGAGTTACTTAAAATGGGCCACAAATCCAATAAAGCTGGTCATAGAATTCCGAAAATAGAAGAAAATGGAACAATATCGGAACAAATTTTGTTTAAATATTGTAAAAGTGTTAACTTGTCCCTTGAAATAAAACACAGAAATAGACAACCATCAGCTGTCAATGATTATGTTTTCAAATGCAAGGTAGACAAAAACCCAAACATTTCCATGTGAAAACCTTAGAAAAATTGTCATCAAAAGATACCATATGTAGAGCCTTAAATAAGCTTTAAAAAAAACATACAGGAACTCTAGAGACAAACTTTAAACAAAAATACTTTTGATACGCCCTAATATTTACAAGAAAGATACGAAAAAAATAAATTTCCCTGCAGATCAAATTAAAGTATCAAAACACGATAGACAAAATCAAAAAAAAAATCTTACAAAGGAGAGAGAGATTAAAAATCGAGACACACAATTGTCACATTAAGACTGAAAGTCGCATTTTTTATCTCGATTTTTAAACTGAAAACAAAATGTCTTTCAAAACCAATTTTAGTTCAGTGTTTTTTCCCCAGTTAATTCACTTCTATTATCACATAATTTAGAGAATGTAAAGCAGGATTTTTTTTTTCAAAAAACTAACAATCACAATTTTAAACTATGGAAG
This sequence comes from Ascarosepion bandense, assembly GCA_037127315.1. NCBI lineage: Eukaryota > Metazoa > Mollusca > Cephalopoda > Sepiida > Sepiidae > Ascarosepion > Ascarosepion bandense. Next base: position 2,828,255 of record JBBBDQ010000640.1, read on the forward strand.
CCTAGAAAGGAATGAATCTAACTAGTTGTATTGTTTTTTTCTTACCAACTAAAAACAGAATTTATGGTGTTAGTTTTTAATTAAATTTTAAGAACAATTCATCCTGAAGAACCAAAACAGTTCAGTCTTACTCTCTAACCTTCACACTTATATATTTTTTAGTTGGGTTCTGATCAAATTGTCAGATATTTGAAGCTTCTACTAAAGAGGAAGATAATGTTGCCAACATTTAAAATAAGAAAAAAAAAGAAAAATAGAGTACAGCATTTTAAATCTTTTTCATTAGTCTACACTGGAGACAAATTTTCATAATCAGTGGGAATTGATATGTTTATTTTATTAGTTGCCCTCACTTAGCCAGGGTTTTCATTTTCATTATGGGGACTGTTAAAAAATATCCTGCATTTTCAGTCTTTTGAAAAGGAAATGCAACTTACTTTCTTTTAAGCCTTCCTTACTTTAAAATTATGAATGCTAGCTTTTAGTGGGAACTAATGAAAAAAATCCATTATATTTGCTGCTCAGTTAAGGAATCTCATGAAGTCTTTTATTATGATGGTAAATACAACCATCTCTAATGTCTCAAGAACATTTATATTAAAACATCTAGAATTACTCTCAAATTTAGTTCATATATATATATATATATAAGCAATAAATGAATTTTTGATTCAACATTACTTCTTATTACTAGAAACATTGTTTTGAGAAGACATTCAGGCTGGTATTTAAAAACAGGGGAATTAATGTCTACAAGCCTAGTGAGATTAGAAGTTTTACATTAGTAATCAAAGTCTTGATTTCTAGGCTAGTCAGTATTAATTTCACTATTTAAAAAAACAGGCCTACTTAAGCATATATAACAGCTAAATATAATGCTTTTAGAAATAAGAATATCTCTCTCTTACATTTATATGTATATATATATATATAATTTTATTTTAATTTTTAATGACATTTTTATTACTTCAAATGTGCTTTTTAGTGGATGATGCTTTTTAAGAGAGACGCATATACAAATCTTGCTAGAGAGCACAATTTCCTTACTAAATTTTCTAGAATATGCAGTTCAGTAGACAAAATAAATACTGTTTAAAAAAAGCAAAAGAAAACTGAATTCTACCTCAAATACAGGTTTCAACTAATATAAATATTATATAGACAGTATATTGACTGAGGTATGGCTTCATTGATCAGATACATGACACATATCTGTCCCATAAAACCATACCTCAATCAGCATACTGTCTCTTAGATTTTTCAAAAAGATTTTTAAATCATTTGTCTTTAAAGAATCTCTGAAAAAGATTATTAAAGTGAAACATGTTAGATTAAAGACATTTTTTTCTACTTATTCTATTCATCTTATCAGATTCTGATCCATATATTCAACTTTATATACATATATATATATATATAAAGTTCTTTTCAGTGATTGGAGATTTGCTGGCTAAAATATAGACTTTGTTCTTCATCTAAAAACAAAACTATGTACTATACTTAGAAGAAATTTATGTTTCCTTAAAATTCTTTATTCTTATTCTTTCTGATTTCACAGTTTGTCTAAAATCTGATTCTCCCAACTCTTTCTCCAAAATTCAATAAATAACACATTTTTTTTTTAAATTCATTTTTCCTCTCAGAAATGCAACTAAAATCTTTCACACCCAATAAGTGTGGTTCAGTTTCAACTCAACATGCAATTTTAAAATCTTCATTCCACCGGTGAATTTCCCAAAAAGAAATCTGCAAAATCCAGACCACTTTCTTTTAGGCTGCTGCTACCTGCAGGGTCAGTGGCTGAAGCAGTTGTAACCACAGCAGTGTTGTTACTGTTGACAGTATCTGCACTAAGAGTCACTGAAGGTACAATGGTAGGTGGCAAGTTCATGGATTGGACCATGTCAACATGATGGGCCCTTTTGATATGTGTCTTCAGGTTTCCTTTCTGAATAAATGCAAGCTCACAGTAGATGCATTTGTAGGGCTTCTCCCCACTGTGTTGCTTCAGGTGAATTTGAAGAGCATTCTTTTGGTTAAACCGTTTTGTACACTTGGGACATTTAAATGGACGCTCACCTGCAAAGTGAAGAAGATTTCAGAAAGTATAAAAAGAATTCATCTCAATTTATTTTAGGCATTTTTTTGTATTAACTCAGTCTTTTAACATTGCCTAGTTTAAAAATTTTAATATTTGAATAACTTAGAATCACAGATTTTTTATAAATAAATCAAAGAGTAACATTAACTAAGTTTTGTTAAATAAAATAGATAAGAAGTGGCTTTTGAAGAAATTTTATATATATATATATATATACACACACACACACACACACACACACAAAGAGTAAAAGAGGTACTGGTTAGACCAGCAGACGGTTGTTCAATAAAGTGCTCAATGCACAAACAAAATTACTGAATATACAGAGCCAGCAATATATCAAAGAACAAAATGTTCACCACTTATTTGCTACCTACATTTCAACCATACCAGTCTAGTTAGGTAGCATTTCTTGGTGCTTTTTATACACACAATCACTGGAACCACCAATAAAGGAGACGGGGGACCTCTTTACATACATAACCACTGAAGAGGAGAGGAACTTCCTTATACCTACAAATGCTAGAGTTCTCCCTGAAGTGGAGGAGACCTAAAGCTTGGTCAATTTTACCAATAAACAGGAATAATTTATGTACAATTGGAAGAATGGGGTTGGGCAAGCATTACGGGAGCATGTAATGTGATGCGATGATGTTCTGACGCAGAAGAAGTGGATGCATTGTCCCTGCAATGTTAGAGGGGTTGGCACCTTGTAGAAAACATGAAATTGTTATGGCATATGATAAGGTAAAAGTTACAAAAAAACCCTGATTTTTGCTGGAATACAGCTAAGCAATTCAGAGAAATAAATGACTGCAAAAGGCAACATTTTCCATTAATTTTTGCCACACCCTGTGCGTCAATTGAAATTTTTGTTCACATGTCAAGGCATCAGGCATAGATCTATCAGTGACTCGATTTTGGTCGAGTTTGAGTAAAGTGTCTTGGAGAAATGCATAAAAGTGTGCAAAAGACCACCCAAAATTATGTTTGTTGTTGAGTTTTCAAGAACCCTGTACATCAATTCGAAAATTTTTTATGTACATTAAATGTTCAGACCTTGATCTACAAGTTACCCAATTTTGGTTGAATTTGCATAAGGTGTCTCAGAGGAGAAGAGTTCAGAAATTCTAAGCGTTTGGATGATTTCTGCCATGACTTGTAAATTGATAAGAAAAATTTTTGCGTACATCAAAGGTTCATATCATGATCAACAAGCAACCCAATTTTGGTTGAAATTAGATCAAAGGTTTCAGAGGAGTAGAGTTCATTAGAATGGAAACACACAAACAGACATATCGATTTTTATATATGTGTGTGTGTGTGTGTGTGTGTGTGTGTGTGTGTGTGTGTGTGAGACAATGAAATACACACAGCTTACTTGTTGGCTCTGCATATTCACTTCTTTTGTTTTTTGTTTTGATTGTGCATTGAGCACTTTTTTGATCTACCATCTGCTTGTCTAACCAGCACCTCTTTTACTGTTGTGGTGTATATGTGTGTGTGTATATATATATATATATATATATATATATATATATATATATATATATATATAAAATTTTCATTCACAATCAATCAATTACAGGGCAAAACCTACTTCAAAATTGACAACTCCTAGCCAATTGAAAAAAAATGTTCAGTACATAAACTGTAAAGCAATTCTAAGAATGCATTTTTTTTTTTAATCATATCACCCCGAGCAAAGCGGTCACACCACTGATGTGCAGGAGGCTACTTAAGAGTGAAAAGATTGGAGAAGAGAAAGCCGGAAACCACATCCTAAACAGGGAACAAGGGATGAGCCTCTTCACCTGTTCAATAGACGTGGGTGGAGTGTGAACCGGGCGATACTTTGGTCTATCTACTCCAATTGAAAAAAATAAAAAAATAAGTGAAAAGAGTGGAAAAGAGAAAGCCGGAAACCACATCCTAACCAGGGAACAAGATTTTATCTTTTTATTTTATTGAAATGCAAAACAGCACAGAATATAAAAATAATCAGACCAGACTGAAGACCTGAAAGTCAAAACTGCCGTAGCAGGTTAGGTATCAATATCTTTTTTAAAAGTAATGATTTCTTAGTATTATTTAAAAAGAAAAAAAGAAGATTTATGTACCAGTGTGAATGCGGATATGCCGTTCCAGCTGACTTGGTTTTTGAAAAGCTTTGTTGCATATTGTACATACGTGGGGTGTTCGCTTCAACTTCTTCTGATTTGGAGAGTCATTTTCATGCACATTGGTTATATGTTCTTTTAGATTACTGAGTCTTTTAAATGTCTTTGGGCAAAGCTGAAACAAAAATAAAAAAATTGATTAAAAAAAATCACAACTTGGTAAAATCTGTTTTTGATTTCTTTATTCTTTATAGTTACAGGAAAAAATGAAAAATTAAAATTGTATTTTAGGTTATTACATTCTTCTCAAAATCAGATCTTCTGATTCACACGACACTAATTTCCAGCACTAACCAAATGCAAATGTTTCAAACCCCTAAAATTCAACTAAAAATCCGTGCAAGGCTCTGTATATGTCCAATTTACTCACACACTCAAAAAAAAAAAAATGTGCTACAATTCAGAATTTCCACCCAATATCACCGATTCCCACCTTAAAAAACAAAACACATGCCTCACCAGCTGCTTTTACAACTCTACCCTTCTCTATTTTTTTTATCTTTTTTAAATGAGAGTCATCTACCCTGATTTTTCATTTATTGTATTTTAGGTTCATGCAGTTGTTTATTGTTTAAAATTTTTCATCATTTCTTCGTTCTGACACTTAGTAACATGAAAATAAACATTTATATTCTCCAACAGTTTAAATGCAACGTCAATTGCTATCTTTTATCCCCTTGATTCTCATCTTTCTCTTATCCTTTCTTCGACACAGCCTGTATCTTGTTCCTTTTCCTTTTCATTCTTCCCTCTTGTAACCCCCTCCATACTAATGGCAGTAATGCTTTACCTGGGGTGAATCAATTTTAAAAAATGGAAAAGGTGTCCTGGGATTGTATTGTTTTTGAGTTGAGTTTTTTTTTTTTTTCCTGATTCCTCATCCATGTGAATTTAAGCATGATGTGTGTTGTGGTGCAGTGGATATCAACTCAGAACAAAAAATTGAAGAGCCAAGTTTGAATTCCAGTTGAATTTCTCACATTCACTTACGTACAAATACCCTAGAGAAAGGTATTAATCCGTCTCTTCCCTCCAGTTATGGGCTAAATAATAGGACAGATTGGGTTCTAAAGCCTTGGCTGGCAACTAGTCTACCACAGAAAGCAATGGCAACCTACTGCGGGATAATCTTCTGTCCAGTCAGTCATGTCTCGAAAGAGACATGATCGCCCAAAGCGTGTCTCACATATGGCACTTAACTGACTGACTGACTAGACTGGCATCTAGGTCCCATCCTTTTACTGTTGAAATAGTTAAATGTAACTGCCACTTCTACTTCAACAGTTTCTTTTCTTGCACTTCCTGCCTGTGGAACTCCCTTCTGTTTACTTGTTTCCCTGACAGCTAGAATCTCAAAAAATTTTAATTCAACTCCAATTGTGTTATGTAGGAAGAAAATGTCAGTACCAATATGTGTGATTGAACACAGATTTCCAGGCAACAAACATAACCATAAAATAAAATGTGCTACTGGGATCATGTGACCATAAATATCTAATCTAAATCTAAAATTATTTATAAATGGAACTTTGTCTGTGTGTGTGTGTGTGTGTGTGTGTGTGTGTGTGTGTGTGTGTGTGTGTATATCCGTTACCTATAGACTCTGAAACAACTGAACCAATTTTCTTGAAAATTTACACAGTTGTACTATAAGCATCTACGAGTGTTCTTAGCTAGGTTTTGTGTCGAGGTACCCCCGATAAATATTGAAAATCGATAATCGAAAAAATCAGTTCTTACAATAGTACAGAAAATTTGATATCGATACCAGAAAATCAAAATTTGACTTACATCCTTCCATTTTTCTTTCAGTCTACGGTTTCACTTTAACTGGAAACAACTATTGCTTTTTAGTCTTTTGTGCCAATGTCCAAAGAGTCTGAGCTCGAGGACCATGGATTAGTTTTAAAGCTTTCATTACACCCGAGCAATGCCAGGCTATACTGCTAGTTTAGTATATAAAGCACTTAGACAGAAGTCTGAGTGTATCCTGTGTTGTGCATCAGCACGAACACGTGCCTTGTCGGACTCTCTGCCTCCAGGCAAAAAGTAACCCACTTGAGATTCCACCGAGGGGTAGAGTCTCATCTGGGGAATGTTAATAAATTTTTGCCCAGGCTTTTGGGCCTGGATTCCCCACATTAAAAAGGCCTTGTGCCACATTCCACCTCAATGGTGTAGTAGACAAATATCGTTCTGTGTTTTGCATCATTCCAGTGTTGTGCGTCACTGAAGAGATTTTTTCTGAGTGAATTACTCCAAGAGCATTATTGGGTATTATTTGAAGGATTTGTCTAGTATGTTGACTTTACACAAAGATACCGAAATACTATAACTCGCTAAGAGTGAGTTACCAAAAGTTCCCTTCAGAATAACGTTACAAAAAACTAACATTATAAAAATTGCCATCTTGTATCTTCTTGAATCCCATTCATCTTTCATCTTTTCTCCTGTACCCCGTCTTTTCTCTCAATGTAACTCCCTATGCACTGGTGGCAGTCCTACCTTGCTTGGAGTGAAATGATTAAAATCAAAATTCAATATCATTCATATAATATGTCAGTCAGTCAGTTAAGTGCCATACGTGAAACACACTTGGGCAATCATGTCTCAAAAGAGACATGACTGACTGGGCAGAAGATTATCCCACAGTAGGTTGCCAATGCTTTCTGCGGTAGACTGGTTGCCAGCCAAGGCTATAGAACCCAATCTGTCCTGTTATTTAACCCATAACTGTAAGGAAGAGACAGATTAATACCTTTCCCAAGGGTATTTGCACGTAAGTGAATGCAATGAATTCAGCTGGAATTTGAACTCAGCTCCCCGATTTCTCCGAGCCAATATCCACTGCACCACAATGCACATCTTATAATATGTCAGTAACACTACAAAATTATTTTATGTATGTAATGAAAATAACCAACAATTATTACAACTTAAGAAGCTTCAATAAACTAATTTTACAGGCTACTGTTAGTGACTCAAAAAGTTTGCCCTTGTTTCTTTGTGGCACACAGTGAGTGTGTTGTAGTCTAGGAGTGTTCCTCAAGGGCTAATAACCTTCATTTATCAGGGAGTTCCACAAGTGCTATCAATTGTTAATGTATAACTTAATTCATTTTCTGAGATCTAAAAAAGATAATGGCTAATTTAAAATTTCAGTTATTCTGCTCAACTCAATTTTCAGATGCAATAAATAAAATTCTTTTATCATATTTAATAATGATAGTAAATTAAAAATTAAATCATCTAATGATATTCTTAAAGAAAAAGACAAGCAGTAATAAATGCCAACAATCTTTCCTTCAACATTTGTTTTTGTTTTGTTTTTATAAACAGACAAATTCTCATTTATTCTATGGCATGATTTCATTGGAAAGAGAATTGTTCTTTGTAATTTCAACTTACATGACATATATGTACTTTTTGGTCAATGGTTCCAAGACTCTCATCAGTTACACTTGTATTTCCATCCATTGTGTCAACTGCTTCATTTTCCATCATAGCTGTTGCTGCATCATGAACAGTCTCAAGATTATCTGATTCAGCAACCATGTTTGATGAGCCATCACCTTGCACATTACCAACAGCATCCACAGAAATCTATAAGGTTGTCATAAGAATGGATCACAAAGTAATTCTCATCAATTTGGGATTAATCATTGCAATTAAATTAAATACTTATTTGAAAAAACATATAAAAAAAATTTGTTTTTCTTACAAGATTTTCTTCTGTTTTAATAAACATAGTCAAGTTTTTCTATTACACCGATCTCCTTTAGTGACTGAATGTAATTTCATCCTTACTTCATCATTCATCAGTTGACTACTTAAAGAGCATGAAATAATAGTCAGGAATGAGATTGGTGCAATAGTAAAATAATACCATAAACAAAAACTATTCTCTAAAAATTAAATAACATTAATTCTTAGTTTCTATTATTTGCTTTAAACTGAGAAATAATGTATGCATAGAGGATAATAAAAATAATGGAGATAGCACGTATGTGCAAGGGTGGGGTAGAACTAAAAGGAAGAATGGAATAAAAGGACAGCATTCAGCAAGCATGGGTATTGCATTACTGGAAATTGTCTGTAAATTTTGAAGTGAATGTCGGCCATATTGGCTGAGAATTTATTCTGGTAAGGCAGTTTTTGATAGTTGAGGGGGTGGTTCTGATTTAATTAACGACACATTGCAGGAAAATATCCTACCTTACATTTATTTCAAAGTGTAATTACACCATATCACCAATAATATTCCAAGCTTTTTTTTTCTGCTAAATGTTCTATAAGATATCAAGTTACAATAAGATATCCAAGCCAAACAAATGAAATGAACTAAAAATCATTAACTACACTTGAGTTTCAAATAGATGAGTTGGTTGAAATAAAAGGGGTGACTGGAAATGTTAGTTAATTTTAAAATTCATATGGATTAAAGCGGTTGTTCAAGAATGCTAAATTTAAAAGTTTTACATATTGGAGAGAGAGAGAGGGTGGGTTCAAGCTCTCTGTTTGGTCAAAGCCCAATTTCAAAATATTTAAAGAAGTTTTATTAATGAAAATAATCATTAATTAAACTTAAAAACATAATGTTATGACAATTTACAGACCACTAATTTTAACCCTCATGAATTTTATCCTTTAAAAATTCAGTCAGTTAAGTACCATACATGATACACGCGATCATGTCTCAAAAGAGATATGACTGACTGGGCAGAAGATTATCCCACAGTAGGTTGCCATTGCTTTCTGTGGTAGACTGGTTGCCAGCCAAGGCTATAGAACCCAATCTGTCCTGTTAGTTAACTCATAACTGAAGGGAAGAGACAAATTAATACCTTTCCCAAGGATATTTGTACGCAAGTGAATGCAAGGAATTCAACTGGAATTTGAACTCAGCTCCCCGATTTCTCGTTCCAAGCCGATATCCACTGCACCACAATGCACACTTTAAATATTACCTTACTCAAAATCTAAAATCTGCTCTTAAACAATTGGTCATTTTTTTTCTCTTTCCTAAAAATCTTTATATTGTTGAGATATTTTGTAGGTACTTTTCAGTTTCAAATAAGTTTTTTTGTAAAATCCATCTTGGGTGTCCTTATTTTCACTACCCCTTTTATTAAATATTCGCAAAATTTCTTCCCACTAATTTAGGTTACAAATCTCCTAGAACAAAGCTATGATATAGATGAACTTTAAAACCAATTAAATTTTCCATCAGTCTTTTTATTCTAGCCACCTCATCTATTTCAAACTCAAACATAGTTAATAACATTTCTTAGTTCATTTCATCTGTTTAGTCTGGATATCTTATTATAACTTTATTGGCAGAATAAAAAAGATCAATATCTGAACTGATTTCTTTTCATTTATTACCTTAGAATCATAATTCATTTTTTTGGATTAGAATCTAAATTTGTTTTCAGATAATAACAAAAAAATTTGGTGTTCAAAAGAAATTTATAAATTATTACTTCAATTATAATTCATATTAAATCCAAGTTTAAATAAACTAAGATGATAGAATTTCACATATCAATTATTGAAAGTTTTTTTGTTGTTGACCTCAGGAATAAATAACAGCTTTTACAGTGGAGAAAAAAAGTGTGAAGCAGTTTTTCTGGGATCATAATGAGAAACAAGTAATATAAATTTACCATCTTACAATTTTTTAAGAAAAGTAAGAGTTTTTTTTGTTTTTTTTTAATGGCTACGTAATAGTGAAAAGATTGGAAAAGAGAAAGCCGGAAACCACATCCTAAACAGGGAACAAGGGATGAGCCTCTTAACCTGTTCAATAGATGTGGGTGGAGTGTGAACAGGGCAATAGATAGATCTATCTACTCCAATTGTTATGATCTTCTGAAAACTTTTCATATTTTCATTTTAATCTGTCAGACCATTTCACTAAAAAGTATTAAAGAAATTTTCTTTTTGTTGTTTTAGTTTTTGAAATTTATTTTTATTTACTCCCTTCCCCATTAAAAAAAAACCTCATTCACTTTCTGTTTTGCAGAATTACTTTCATTGTATGATGTTCTTTATTTTTTATTATTACAAAATTTGTTTGGTTTGTTTAAGTCCTGATTTTTTTTTTTTTTGTATTATTGGTGGTGAACTTGGCGGTGATTTTTAGTTTTTATAGTAAAATAGTTTTTAAAATAATTTATATAATAATTGATAGGATAAATAATAAATAGGGAAGATTTATCTATCTAATGTTAGATTGATTTTCTTATTTGTTCTTTATTCTATCATTCTGCTAGATTCTGATCAATATTTGATCTGTATTTCATCACCATTCATGATAATAATTATAATAAATAACCATTCATGATAATAATTATAATAAATATTTCTTTATGCTTTTTAATTGGTTATATTAACAGTATGTCTTATGAATAATCAAGAGTGGTCTCCCTTTGTCTTGTTACTCCTCTTTAAAAGAGCTATTTCTGTTTACTGAGACAATAAAAGACACTATATGCAAACCTTGTATTCTCAGTTGAATAAAGCCTTTTTAAAGCTTACACCTGTGTACTTTTGTCATTACAGTATGTTTTTTTTTAATTCAATGTCTAATTTTATGCAAAAATAAACATTGAAAAGTTATAAATTTCAAAATTTTTAATTTGGTTTCAATTTCAAATTATGGTTAGGTCTTTATACAGTTTAATGAGTCTATTTATAAACCATAAAGTTCTTAAATTAGTTTTTAGACTGTGATTTGAAAATGAACCAAAGAACTTTGTGGCAGACTCAAAATTCAACAGATAATGGGAGATGTCAGATGTATAAGCACAAGATCTAGACACATAAAAGTGAATAAATTTTCATATGAATTATATATTTCCAATGGTCAAGCCACATACCTTCCACTACCATAGAAGAAATTACTATTAAGATTCCACTAGCTTAACCCCATAAAAGCCAATATTCCCCAACTCTTTCCTTTACTAGACCAAGGCTCCGGCATTAGAATTTTTCCTCATTCTTTGTTTAAATGGGGGTGACAATGCATGTCATAAACTGACATGTTGAAAATGGCTATTTCCCTTCTAAATTTTTATCTGAATTTACAAAAAAATAAATATATATATATATCAATAACTCACCTGTGTATCTCCCGATTCAGTAACCATGAAACTACCTTGGGCACCAAGTGCAGTCTCTTGACCGTTCATTACTACAGCTGCATGAAGAGCCTGTTGTGTTTGGTCAGCAACACCTTGGTTCTGAGCCATCGTGATGGTAGACAATGGTTGCATGACAATGTTTGGGTCCTGCATGGTCACAGGATGGATTTGAATCATGTTTGGCATGAGCTGTGTAGTTGTTCCAGCTGTGATACCAGCAGGAAGTTCCTGGCCAGCAGGGGCCATCACAGTCTGACCCTGGGGCTGCAGCTGGATTTGTGTTGGGGTGTTACTAACAAAGTTGGGTGCCAGGGTGAAGTTCAAGCTACCCTGCTGCAGCTGTTGTAACAAAGAGTCGTCAATATGTATCGTCTGCGACATGAGATTTGTATCAAGGCCCATAATCTGAATGCTTTGATTTAGGTTTCCAGGCAACTGAAGTTGGATACCTTCAAGACCTTGGAGAACGTGGGCAGCCAGTGCACTTTCTGATAACTGACTGCCGCCATTTGCAACAGCCAACCCACCACTTCCAGCTGCCGGGGTTGCTCCATTGGCAGTTGTACTTCCAACTATCCCATTCCCAACCAAATGTTCACTGCCAGAAACAGTCAAAGACACTGGTACTAAGCCAGGCTGGTTTGATATCATGGATGGTTCAATACTGACCATCTGACCTGATAATGGACTTGTAGAGTCCAGTCCTGGAGTCATTTCAACAGGATTCTGGATTGATGTCATCACTTGGTGTTCTTGTTGTGGTTGTGATTGTGGCTGATGTTGCTGCTGTTGTTGTTGTTGTGATGGTGGTTGCTGCTGATTATCAACTGCCATAGTTACCAATAAGGCTGCAGTGTCCATTGATGCTATCTTAGCGGTCTTTCGCTTCTTCGGTGTGTCTGATTTGAAATGAGAAGCAATGTGGCTCTTCCGATGACCTGACGTGCGAAACCGTTGTTCACAATGTGGGCACTTGAATGGTTTGGCACCTGTGTGCAATCGCATGTGCACTTTCAGGCTTCCCTTTGTTGAAAATGGCAATGTGCATACATGACATTGGAATTTTTTCTCCCCTGTGATAACGAAAAGTCAGAAAAGTTTGTTTTTTTTTTATTGAAGAAGGTAAACATAAAAACAGAAGTCATTATTTCAGTGTTTAGTTCACAGAAAGAAAAGGAATGTAATAAATATTAGTTTTTAATTTGATTCCATGCTAAAAATTAATTTTAATTGCTAAATAGTTCAGGTAATTTCAAATGTTAGGTGAAGTCAATTCCTTAATGTTTGAATATAAAAAAACCTTAGCAAAATTTAACAAACATACCAGAAAGGAAACAATGTATCAAAAGTAAGTTTTTTTCTCTTGATGCAGCTATTACAGTATATTCCATCAGTAATTTTCATGATTTTAAAATGTTATTTTTAGAATTTTAATAAGAAAAAATATGAAACTGGATTTATACAATTTTTTTTCTCAAGAACTAAAAACAAAAATGTTAAAAACTATTTATTTGATTATTTATTTCTAAGAATAATTTTATATTTACAGGCTTATGTAGACCTACACCGGCATAATATTTCCATTTACCATATAATAGAGAAATATCTATGAAACTAACCTTTTTATTCATAAATTTATAAAAAGGTTTGAAGAAAATAGTATGTGTAGTCAAATCCTCCTGTTTGACTCTTTACTCTATACTTTTTTCTTCTATAACCAACAGATGCAAATAAGTAAAATCCTATTTGCCAATCCAATTACAAAAAGAATAGAAATACTAAATAAATGCATGAAAATGAGCAACTGGAATAATCAATTCTGAAAAAAAAAATGCATTTTCCAAGCATTTCTTTCACTTGCTCTTACAACATAAATCCCCTAAAATAGGTGGAGACTATGATTTTAATCATTTTTTTTCTTTTGAATTGACAACAAAAATGTTGAATACTATTTATTAAATTGTTTATTTACAAGAAAAATTTGGTAAAGTTTAACAAACATACAAATAGAAGGATATTGGATAGACATTTTTTTTTTGTTGATTTATACATAAAGTAAAAATTATTTAAAAAATGGGGAACTGATTGGAGTGAAAATTGCTTCATTCTTCAAGCTAGAGCAGTTTAATGGTATTGTGCATATAAAAATCGTACTATGATGTGCCATTTTTTCTGTGTTATGGTAACAAACACAAATATGCATAAATTGAAGCATTATTATGGAGATTAATAGCTTTACAAAGTTTATAATTAAGCTATTTTTGCAAAAGTCAAGAGTATTTTTGAGATTTCTTCTATATAAGAAATTATACAAATTTTTCCTTTCAAAATTTGATAACTTAATTATAAACTTTGTAAAGCTATTAATCTCCATAATAATGCTTCAATTTATGCATGTTTTTGTCTGTTATCATAACACAGCAAAAATGGCACATCATAGTATGATTTTTATATAGACAATACCATTAAACTGCCTAAATTTGCTGAGCAAAAGGAACTTACCCGGTCCATGTGTCTTCATATGACTATCTAATGTTGATTTCACTGTAAACGACTTTGAACAGATGTTACATTTGAATGGTTTTTCTCCTGTGTGAATACGAATATGTCGCACCAAGTCACTGGGCTTTTTGAAGCTTTTGGGGCACTTACTACACTTGTGGCGATGTTTAGGGTAATCGTCTTTCTCTACAATCTTCTCCGGAGTAAGATCAGGCAACTGATGCTGTAAAAAAAAAAAAAAAAATACAATTTATCTTTTCTATACAGGTTTCAAGTTTTCCATTTGAATTTTCCTTATTGAATTAAATAATCCAAAACAAAATGTTAAAGCATTTCATTTAATCACATTAAATAACATATATCCTTATTAGACTATATATGCAAAAAATTAAAAATTTAAATTTAAATTTTCATTTTCCTTCTTCTTCATGCGGATGCAGAATCACGTCAATGTAAACATCACTTTAGTTCATTGAAGTCCAAAAGGATGAAACACATCACCTGAAAAAACTTTTTCTACTTTATCGTAGATTTTCCTAATAATATCTTTATTATAAAATGATGTGCCCAAAGTCATGGAGTAGGTGCCTAGTATGCATAGGACTTCCTCTAATTCAGCAAAGTACAGCAATTCAATATTACATTAATTTCACAAGTTGTCAGAAGAAACCAGAAGAGATGTTGAGCCACACCATCTTCATAGTTGTCCACAGGTTTCTGATATTTGTAGGTACAAATTCTTGTGTGTGAATAGACTGCTCATCCATATCCGAAAAATGCTCAACTAGCCTCATATTGGGCAAACATAGTGGCCACTTCATTTGCCAGAAGTTTCTAGAATAATGCTCAAGCTAATTCTGAGCAGCTTGGGTCAGATGACACAGTGCATTATCTATCTGGAATAATCCATTGTTGTTGGGAGGTACCTGGAGTCCATAAACGGGTGCAAATGGTCACAAAACAATGCAATGTTACAGTCAATGGTCAATCAGAGAAACCAGGTAACATCATCAATGCCATGAGAAGGTACCATACATCATTTTGGAACTTCCAACAACATGCATGTTTTATAACTAGGGCACCTGTCCTCATGATTTCTGCCACACCCAAACTCTACAATCAGTCTGAAACAACTGGAATCATGACTCATCAAACGCCTAAACACACATTTTCCTTTGTGGTTTAATTAAAAATGTCATGTATCTTCTTAAGATGCTGTATCAGGGACTAACAGGAGCAACCTGGTGAGTCTTCTGCTCCCCTATGTCAGGGAAACTAAAGAGTGTTGAACAGACTTGATATGAATCTGGCACTTCCTGCATTGAATGTGGCAAATAATTTAAACTTTGTGCACACAAAAAATATCTGTCAATAGGACAATTTTTTCTTGACATTGCTATTACTATATTATATGTCCTCAACTGCCTCAGCAATGTTTATTGTTTTAAAAAAGCCATATTCAAAATTTTTCATAAAAACCAAACATATGAAAGTGGAATGAAACATTTTCTTAATTCTTGAGAATTAGCAACAAAAATATTAAATGTTATTTATTTATTACATTGTTTATTTACAAAAATAGTTTTCATATTCATCAGAAGATAAAAATATGTGAATCAGATACAATGCAATATTTATCACTTTATAAACAAAGAAATTTGTTTCATTTGCTTTCACAATATGAATTAATTAAAATAGGCTAAGCATCTCTTTCTCTGAACCAAATATTCTTTTCATTTTATATTTTAAGTGAGATCAAACATTATCCTTCTGTTCAGCTTACAGTGGTGTTTGCATTTTGGGCATTCAAAGTGATTGGCTGATGTTTTGGCAACCACTCAAATGGACACAATTTGCTGGCTTTGCCACTTTGGTCAAGCTGCTAAGTGACCAGTCTTCATTTTAAATTTCTTCAGCAGTCAACAGTTGGCTGACAATAGATTCCACAGATTTTCTAGGTTTGCTTCATGCACATTTTTAGAAAAAATTAACAAAAATTTAAGAAGCTTTTAAAAAAAGTGAAAGAATAGTGTTAACCTACAATTACTGGAGTTTCAGACTTTGGGTTTTTATTGGTTATACATCTTTGATCCTAAATCACGATTATGAGAAAAATTGGAAAATTAAAAACAAAAAATAATCTGAGATATAAAATAATCTAAGAAGAGAATATATAATGCCTTTAAAATTCATATGCATATTTACATTTTTTTCTTCTATAGTTAATATAGATTTTTATAAATTTATGAATGAAAATTTGTTTTCATAGTCAATTATTTATAAAATGGTAAATAATATTGTATTGTAGCTAGTTCACATTGTTTTTAGAACATTTTATGAAATTGATTTGTTTTTATATTTTTTCATAAAATGGTAAATAATAAATAAATTGTAGTCAAGGTCGAATTCCAGTTGAATTTCTTGCATTCTCTTACCCTTGGGAAAGGTATTAATCCATCATTTCTCTTCAGTTATGGATTAAATAACAGGACAGATTGGGTTCTATAGCCTTGGTTGGCAACCAGTCTACCACAGAAAGTAATGGCAACCTACTGCGGGATAATCTTCTGCCCAATCAGTCATGTCTCTTTCAAGACATGGTCGCCCAAGTGTGTATCATGTATGGCACTTAACTGACTGTAGTTGGCTCACATATTTTTATAATCTTGTGAATATAAAATGAATCATGTAAACAAACAATCTAATAACTAAATAGTGTGTAGCATTTTTGTTGTTATCAAAATTCTAAATATAGTTTAAAACAATAAACAGTGGCAAGTGAGGGGAGAAGTGGTTTCAACAGTGGTTTCAAAAGAAAAACCATCTTTTTGACAAACCGATATTTATTTTGCAAGTACATAAGTTAAACTTTGCCAAATGTGGATAAGACTTGAGCCAGTGTCATTTCCCACCTGCAGACAATTCTTCTGGTCATGATAATTAAAGACCTGTGGTTAGCCACTGCATTGTCCAAGATGGTCAGTAATGCTTCTCATGAAGTACGCACATAACAAAATAGGTCAAAAGATGTCAAATGTCCCCACAATTTCAGAAATAGAATATCTCATTCCTCTAGTACCTACTATCACACATTGTTTGATAATTCATGTCCCTTTGTCATGAGCAGTGTGAACACTGCTTCACCAGATGTCAAAGCAATACTTATTTTGGGCATTTCCATGAAATCAAGGTACGTTGGCACCAACAATCATTACCTTTACATATTGCTATCCCATGACTTTTGGGATATCAATGTATGTGGGTTTCTTTAAACTTGTTTTTGTTTTTTCGCAATGTTTCAAGTATGTACTCTCTAGCCTTCTTTGGGTGTCTGCTGTGTTCTAAGTAGAAGTCAATATTCAAGTAGCAAAAAAAGAATAACAAGGAAATTCAGAAAGTATATGGTTGAAACAATGGATTGGGGGGGGGATGGAACAAAGTCAAAGAAAGACCAAGGAAAACTACATATGATTAAAAAACCATATCAAAAAAAAACTTTAGCCAAGAGTTTATCCTCACGTTTCATCTGCTCTATTCCTCAGTTTTCTTTAGGTTAATGTAACATTGGTCTTAAGCAGTTTTCTAATTTTGCATTGTTTTATGATCATCGTTATTTGACTGATGGATTGTTTTCTATGGTTTATCAACATTTTTCATGTTATTCAAAGCCAGAAAATATTTGTAGATAAGAATTGTTTTGGAGATAATGATTTAGTGATACAAGTTTTGACAATTAACCCATAGCTGAGAGGAGAGGAGATGGATTGATACCTTTCCCAAAGGTATTTGCACATAAGTGACTATAACGAATCAGGTTGGTATTGGAACTCTGCTCTAATTAACAATTTCGCATTGCTATCCATTACATCACCTGCACATCCAAGTTTACAGCAACTGGTATTCCTGAGCAGTCACCTATCTAGCTACTGACCAGGCTTAATGTTGCTTAACTTTGGTGATCATATAGGAACAGGTATTTCAATGTGATATGGCAGTAAGCTGATCATTTTTATTAAAAACTAAGGACAGAAAGTAATAGAGAAAATAATAAAATCAATTAAAACTATTTTTTAAATGTCATGTTTACCAGAAACAGAACTAACCAACCCCACAATTGTTGGTTGGTTGGTTGGTTTTGTTTAGCAACCTCTAAACCTTCATATCAACTTCTATGGGTTGTTTAATGCCAAAATTTTGCACAAAATTTAATTATTTTTTTGAGATAATAATGGTTTTAGTGATACAAGTCTTACTAATTAACCTATAGCTGGGGAGAAAAGAAATGAGTTCATACTTTTTTCAAGGATATTTTGTATATAAGTGAGTACAACAAACTCAACTGGAATTAGAACTCAGCACTCCAATTAAGACTTCTGAGTCATTATCCACTACATCACATGCACATTCTAGCTTAGAGTATTTCCAAGTGGTCACCTACTTAGGTACTGACCATAAACCCTAAACTATTGTGATGAAAAAAAGAGGATAATAGCCAATAAAATCATTGAAAATCACTATATTATTTCAGAATATCAGGCAAAATGTTGAAGCTATTATTTCAAGATAAAGATGGCATCCATTTTGGAGAGATTGTAATATTATTGTTTTTTGTGAAGTGGGAAGGAGTGGATGTAAAAGCAAAAACTTTTAGCTTACTGAAGACAGCCTGATTTCACTAACTTTGTCTTTTTCACTTGTGCATTCCATAAGAATTCGTTGGGACACAGTCATTTCTTCATGTGGTCTCGTTTTGGAAAGTTCCTGGGCCACTTCTTCACTGATCTGAATTAATGGCCGATTACGCCGACTTCCATTGGAATAATCATCATCATCTTTAAAAGAAAAATATGAGTAATTAACAACAACAAATTACTGAAAAATTGTCAGTCCCACACACTTCCCAAAACCTGAAAAAATAACCAAACATCAGAATCTTATAATTAATAAACTGAAATACCAAAAATTAGAGAGAGAAATAAGAATGAGTTCACCCTCCCTACCACTTGCAGAAATGGACTAAAGATAGTTTAACATAATATGTAAATGGGTATGAATATACACCTACAAACCTCCTCTCAGTCTTTTTCCACCTGCTCAAATCACAACACATATTTTACTTCTTATTTTTATTGATGTGCATAAAAATTGGGAAAGTTCCACTGTACATTTGTGACACTATTTTCTGGTGCACAGGCAAAGAATTAATGGATATAATGATGGACATACCGAGAAAAAGAATAAGAATTTCTTAATGGATATAACGATGAGTATACTGAGAGAAAAAGCAAGGATTTATCTTTTCAAAACAACCAAGACATAAAAAGAATTTCCCACAGATTAACAAAACCCAAGAAAGCCATGTGCTTTTAGGTTGACACAGATTTATGATTGTAGATTCCTAGAAAGCTGATTATCAAAACATAGACTCGAGAATGAAGTTCTTACTGAGGAAATCAGGCTGACTGGGTAGAGACTATTTTTAGGTGGAAGTAGAAAGAAAAAAATTGATTAATAACTCGAAGAGAGGTCAACTCCACAGTAAGTTAGTACTATAAGCAGGGTTTCTTTGTTATAGTGAAACTTTAACAACTCTGACAAAAAGTACAGAAGAAAAGCAGAGGAAGGCATCTGGCATTCATTCGATTTTGAAGCAGATTGAAAAAAAATTTTCCTGAGAATAAAATTTCAGGATTTGAAATAACAAGTCCTAATTAATAAAATGCTGAGGTGGAAGAGAGAGAAAGTTCCACACGCTTGAAGAGTGATGGCAAGAGATGCTAATTGGAGAGAGAAGGAGTACTGCCAACAAGTCAAAAGGTGGCTAATGGTAGTGGGCCCTGTTGAAATACTATAAAAGGGAAAGGAATTGTCTGCGATACTTGACAGGTGGTGGTGTGAGATGCCAGTAAGAGAAGGAGGGTGTAGTAAGGCAGTACAGTACCTCTGACTGCTGCTCCAGGGAAAAAGAGAAATTCCCTATTCTGAAAGAATGATGGATTACCTAGTGATAGCAACAAAGAGATTCTTTTTGAATAGGTGTCCACAAAAACAAAGACCCAAAGTGACCAGTATCAGTTCAGACAGAGACACCATTGCAGCTGGAGAGAGAGAAATGTTGTCATGTGACTGCCTGCCTGAGAAGAATCTCTAACTTAAGCCTTGTGCCAGGTAAACAAAACTAGAAGCGTTACATCCAACAGTAGACACGTGCTGGAATCATATTTGTTTGTATGAAGAAACAATAGAATTTAACCAAGAACCGTACCAAGAAAAGCATATACAAAAATATTCAGTTTTAATTCCACAAAGATAATTAAATTAAATTTAAATTAATAAAATATCTTATAAAAATGTATCAACCCATCTTGGGTCATTTAACGCCAAATCGAATTATTAAAAATCGAACAAAAAGTTAAGAACAATTTCAAGAGGTTTGTATATTTAACAAATTAATATATATAACAGACTTATTTATTTAGACAAATTCATACATTTAACAAATTTATGTATTTAACACATTTTAAATTAATAAAATATTTTATAAAAATGTATATATTTAATTTGGCTGTTTAGATTTTATGGCATCCCAACCACCACAGGTTATCTGAAGCCAAATCCAGCTTACATACATTATATGTGTATGTATTACATATACAAGATTTGCAAACGCATATTCAGTAGAACCAAGTTTTAAAATATATGGCAAGTTGGTAGAAATACATATATCTATGCGTGTGTGAGATAGTATTCAACCAGTCATATTTTTGAGTACATTCCAATTTTTTTTAAGAATTCGAGTATCCTGCTTGGTCTTGTTTCCATAAATAGTTTTTTCAAACTACTTGTTTGGTAATACTTCTTTCGCACTCTATTTAAGTTTGTACACTCTAAAAGCACATGATTGACACTTAATCTTTTTTGACAGCTGGTACATATTGGGGATTCTGTGCCCGATATGTCTTGTGAGTGTCAAATTTTTCAATTCTTCCTTTCTCATTATAGTCCAAGGAATTTCACTTTCTTTTTCTGATTCTTAGCATGAGTGTCCTTTTTTTAAAATTTTTCTTAAACTTCCTCATTGTTTACACACACTGTCTATGGTATTCTGTGTATGGCTGAAGGTACAAATGACCTAAATGTTAACAGCATGAAAAATGGCCTGCATTGCTCTAACAATTGTCTCAACAGTCCTGACAATCTCCTGTTATTAGATAACTGAACTTTTGACATTTTCATTCAGGATGGGAGAGGTTTGTGGGGAGGGTCATAAAAGATAATATCAACATGAAAAAACCAAAGAGATTCTTCTGCTAAGGAACAACTTACCGTTCGGATTGTCTTTATGCATTTTCACATGTCGTTTCAATAATGAAGAAATACGGAAAGTTTCTGTACAATACGGACACTTGAAGGGTTCTGTATTGCTGTGAATAATCATGTGACGTGTGAGGGAGCCATTAGTGGTAAAGGTTGCATGGCAAATTTGGCAGCGGTAATCTTTCACACCTGTATGTGTCCGCATGTGAGCCTTCAGCACACCTGTTGACACAAACATGCGGCTGCACTGAGTACACTTATAAGGCTTTTCTCCTGGATGAAAAGAAAAAAAGAAAAATGCAATATACAACAAACTATTTACCAGTATTTCTTTCTTTTTTCTTTATTAGCAATTCTCTAATATTCTCTCATTATTAACAGAGCTTATCTAATACTAGTATTTATATTGCATGTGATATTACAGGAAGAATGTTATTCATCTCATGGTTAAATATATAGTCTCATAGCAAATACTAAAAAGATAGATAAAAATAACCAAAATTTGCATTGAAACAAAGAAAAGAGTGCTGGATTGCTATGTAATGTCAGTTCTTCAATACAGCAGTGAATGCTGGACAATATCATTGAAAATGAGGACAAAACTGGAAGCAGTGGAAATGTGGTTCTACTGAAGGATGCTGCGGATATCATGGACTGAGCATGCAAGCAACGATGAGGTGTTGGAAAGAATGGTAACCAAAAGGAAATTAATACTGAGCATCAGGAAGAAACAACTGAAGTTCCTGGGACACGCAATGAGGAAGGGGAACCTGGAGAACCTGATACTGACTGGCCAGATAGAAGGAAAGAGAGACAGAGGAAGGCAGCAGATAACATATTTGCAGGGCCTGATCAGGTGGATGATGGAAAGGGAGTTGACAGGAGTAACAGGAACAAACATACTAAGAGCCACAAGAGATAGGGAGACGTGGAGAACCATGATCGCCTACGTCCTGAAGGGAAAGGGCACATAGAAGAAGACATATGGCCAAATATTTTGAAAATTAAAATAATAATATATATATATATATAATTTATTTGTTTAATCATTATTTTTAATGCATACTCATATTTGAGTAGATACACTGATTTTATAATTAAACACTATATTTATTTACATCTACTAGCCTGAATAATTGAGAAATCTTGTTAGGTAAATATGCACCCTCCAGCAGGATTTGAACTTGCATCCCCTTGGGGGAAACTGCCAAGTGATTGAAAAATCTAGAAAATATGCGTTTAAATCATTATTTCAAACTTTGTTTGACTAAGTCTTTAGCAGCCGAGCAGTCTAAGACATGTCAGATCAAAACAAAGTATCTACTCAAATACAAGTATCCATTAAAGATAATATTTAAACAAATGAATTAAAAATATGTTGTATTTTATAATAAATTTCATAAAATTTTGTAAATATATATGTGTGTGTGTGTGTGTGTGTGTGTGTGTGTGTGTGTGTGTGTGTGTGTGTGATCATTATTAACCAATTATTGGTCAGAATTAAATTAGACCAGTGTACAGTTGTATTAAAAAGTGCTCAATACATATATAATGTAGAGTTTTTAAATATTTTCATGTGTGAGTCAGTCGAGTATGCAACATTGGTTTCAATCTTTTGGTATTTTCAGGCGTTTTATGACATAAAACACCTGAAGATACTGAAAGGTTGAAACCAAGGTTGTGTAATTGACTGACTTCCAAATGAAAATATATATTTTTGAGTTGAATATATGGATTGAAATCTGACAAGATGAATAGAATAAGTAAAGAATAAGTAGAAAAAAGTGTCTTTAATCTAACATGTTTCACTTATAACAAGCTTCTTCAGAGATTTATTAAAGATGAATGATTTAAAAATCCAAGAGACAAAATGTTGATTGAGGAATAGTTTCATTGGTCAGATACATGTCAGGTGTGATAAAGCAATGGATGAATATTAAATGTAGAAGAAAAAACTGTGTGTGCCAACGCATATTTTTAAATAAAATAAGAGAAATCCATTATGAATGTATGCATTGAAAGAAATCATGTGTCATTTATGAGTCAGTAAAGAGGTATGCACGTGTCAAATGATGGAACAATTTTCTGTTCTAAATAACGTGAGGGAATCATGTATGAATCGTAAACGAAATATATTTCCGTTTAAAATTCTAGTAAAATAATGTACAAAAGTATTAAGCAAACTTTTTATAAATTAATAAGTTTTAAGTTTTTTAAAAGGCTAAACAATTATTTTTCGTATTTGAGAATTATGTTTTAGCATTTTGACTAAAAAAAATTTAATTTTTGTAAATCTCAAAGCAAAATATCTAGCAGTCATTTGTAGAAAATTAACTGAAAATTAATTTCAAT
Source organism: Ascarosepion bandense (assembly GCA_037127315.1). NCBI lineage: Eukaryota > Metazoa > Mollusca > Cephalopoda > Sepiida > Sepiidae > Ascarosepion > Ascarosepion bandense. The sequence continues at coordinate 2,851,852 of JBBBDQ010000640.1, forward strand.
TAACAATTCACATGACATCATACAGAGGTGCATTCAAAATTTTTGTAAAAGAAAATAAAACTAAAAGCAAACTTTTTTAAAGATAAGATTTTCTTCTCCATATCAGATCTATCAACTTCAAGGCACTTCTTTAAGCAATGATAGCAATCATTTATGCAAACCCAGAAGAACTATCAATCAAAGCAGCTTTTTGTTATATCATTAATGGTATCAATAGAGTACCTTTCAAAAATATTTGAAGGTTAGGATATAAGAAAAAATCAAAAGGTGATAAACTTAGTCTATAATGTGGATGTCTAATGATTTTCCATTGTTTGATAAAACGATTGAGCAAGGACATTGTTGTGGTAGGAAAGAATTCTCTAATGAATATTTCCACAGTACCTTTTTTTTTTTCTTTTTTTGCTTAATTTTTAACTAATTTTCTCAAAACACATAACTCATAAAAGGCAGGTGTTACTGCTGTTTTTTCCTTGAAAAAGTCAACTTGTAAAATGTCCACAGCATCCCAGAAAAATTGCTGTCAAAACTTTTCCTTTTTCTATTGGATCTGTATTCTTTCCACCTTTGGATAACCATTGACCAAGTTTTGTTTTCAAGATTGTGCAGGTAAAGCTAAGCTACATCTCCAGTAAAATCCGTCTCAAAAAGCCTTCAGGACTTTGTTGCAGATTTGCATTTATCACAGTTTGTTAACTAACAAACAGAAAATTTACTCAGCTTTAATTTTTCATATAAAATTGTATAAGCTAAATCAACTAAGATGATATCTACAATGTTAAGTGTTATTTATGCTGGTAACTGTCAGTCACTTTCAATTAAATATTAAAAAAAAGCATAGATTTTTTTCCTCACAAATTTATGTGGATGTTTTGCCAATTCATTCATCAACTTGTACTTCTTTGAAACAAGTTATCCATTTGTAAATCATTGATTTTTTTTTCAGTGAATTATCTCCATAATCTGTTCTCAAATTATCAATAATGCCCTCAACTTTTCAACCAAGTTTGGCCATAGCACTTCTTGTTTCAATTTTGACAGCATTCATACTAGTCCAAAAAGTATTGATTTTAAACTGGCGTCAACTTCCAGCCTGACTTTCTTCAAACAAATATCAAAATTTTTCTTATAACATGCTTTTTTTCATAAACTTTTTTTTAATCTTTTTTTTAGTTTGTTTTCTATATTGTCGAAAAGAATATTAATTTTTTCTTAAACAGTGATTTCACAAAATAGTCCTAAGCAAGTATTAACTATCACTATTGGTAGAACCTAATTATTAAAAGATTTTAAGTTTAGGCTTAGTCTATTTTATGGCATATCAACATCTCAATGGGTTATTTAATGCCGAAAAGATTTTAGGATAGGTGCATAAGAATAGAATATGTATCCTTTGTAAGGAATCAATTATGTAGATCAGGTTTCATTGATTTTGTCAAGGGTTAAATATATTCCTGTTAAGATTTTTTTTAATGCTTTTGTTTATTTTGTTTTATGGCATATCAACCTCAATGGAATATTTAATGCCAATAAGAGTTATAGAATAGGTTCATATGAATAGAATATGGATTATTTGTAAGAAATCAGTTTGTAGATCAGGTTTCAATGACATAGTTTTTAAAGAGGATTTTTGTCGAGAGTCAAATGTATTGCTGGTAATATTTTTTTATTTTCGAAAATGAATTGCTGGTAATGTATATTTTTTTCAAAAACGCATTGCTAAAAATCTATTTTTATGTTTTCATAGTCTATTGGCCTCAGTTTGAGAGTTAACTATTTGTCCATAGCTACAATGCCAACAAGTATTACCAACCCAGGTCAGGGTGGAACTGAGAACAGCAGCACTTAATATGTGGCTCCATGCTCCTCAAAACCTCCCAAGCAGTGGTTTTGTAGCTCATCATCATACCCAGGAAACATTAAAAAAATTATCATTTTGGTTGTTGAGACCTCTGGCCTTTATCAGGTGTATATCGATCCAGGTAACCTGCGTGAAATTCCAAACACAACCCTTTATTTAATCTACAGGGGAAGACTGTTCTCATGCCACTGCTCATGTCTAGGGATATCTCATCTAGTTTAATCTATTGTTCTCACTTCACTGCCTCTGTTTAGGGATATCACATCTAGAACAGTCTACTGCATAGATTAAGTAAAGTGTTCCATTCAGAATTCCCTGTAGGTTACTTGGATTAAGATAAACCTGAAGAAGGTCAGCGTGTACAACGACTAAAATATTGGCATAACAGCAAAGATGAGGATAATGTAAATAGTGTAAATAATGATACCTCTTCAGCCTAGAAATTCAGACAAATTAAAAGATTTCTATAAGAAAGAAGTGAGAAAGAACAATGACAACAGAAAAAAATTTCAATTTTTTACCTGTATGCGACCTTATGTGTTGCTTCAAGTGGCTGGACTTCTTAAATCCCTTGTTGCAATAGGTGCACTTGTACGATCTCTTGCCATCATCCATTTCTTGTTGCATGTTTGCCTGTTGCTGCTGTTGAGCTGGTGTCAGTTGAGGTTCTCGACAGCTGCAATGAACAATTTTGTTGAAATCTGAACAGAAGAGGACAACATGCTAAAAATCTATAATTTACTTTTCTGACCATGTGACATGGATAAATATTTGACTAAGAGACCAAACTCAATGTGCTACTGTCGGAAAAGCACCAACAAGAAAATATTTTACCCTCCCTTCTAGAAATCAGTGCCCATAAAAATATATTAGGACCATGAATCAGTTCTCACTGTTTTTCAACAGATGGCAACCCAGTATACTGCATGTATGTAGTCTCAGACGGTATCACATCTATAAGGAAGTACTACAAGTAAACTTGAAATTCAGTGCATGTCATTTTGCCAAAAGTAAACAATGTCAGATTTTGTACCAAAAAAGTGTATTTGCAGGCAATTTTACTGCACTATTTTATTCAAAAGAAATTTGCAGAAGAAGCATGCAGAATTCTTATTGAATATAAGTACGATAAGTAAGCTTGAAATTCAGTGCATGTCATTTCGCCAAAAGTAAACAATATCAGATTTTGTACCAAAATAGTGTATTTGCAGGCAATTTTACTGCACTACTTCATTCAAAAAAAAATCTGCAGCTGAAGCATGCAGAATTCTTATTGAGATTCACAGCGACCATGCTTTGTCAGAAACAACCTGCAGAGACTGGTATAGACATTTTAAAAAGTAATGAGTTTGATGAAGAAGATAAAGCATGCTTTGACGCACCAAAAAAGTTTGAAGACATAAATTCAGCGGTATTACTTCATGAAGACATGTCAGGTGCAAGCTGAACTTGCAGAATCATTAGGATTTGATCACACAACAGTTTTGAAATGTTTGAAAGCATTAGGAATGATTCAAAAGCAAGGACATTGGGTGCTGTACAAGATGAAGCTCAGAGACATTAAACAGCATCTTGTCACATGTGAACAACTGATTCAACAACAGAAAAAGGAAAGATTTTTGCATCATATTGAGACCAGTGATGAAAAGTGGATACACTACGATAACGCTAAGCATAGAAGATCATGGGGTAAGCCCAGCCATACATCAACATCAGTGACAAAGCTAAACATCCATGGTTCAAAGATTCTGCAATGCATTTGGTGGGATCAGCTGGGTATAGTTTATTATGGTGATTTACTAAGTGTAGCTTAGATGTGGCACAAGGCTAAAAGTAAGGGGCACCCAGTGAGGATCGAACTCACTACTCAATTGTAATGAGTCTAGCAAGACAAGCTTGCTAACCATTACACCACCTCGAGGTGCCCAAATATAGTTTATTATGAGCTGCTCAAACTGACCAAAATCATCACGGGAGACCACTATCAACTACAATTGCTGTCTTTAAACCAAGCATTGAAGAAAAAACAGACGCTATTTAAGCAGAGACATGACAATTCTGCAACATGACAATGCTAGACCATATGTAGCAAAATGAGTGAAAAACCTACTTGGAAATACTTAAATGGGAAATCCTACCCCACCCACCATATCCATTGCCCCATTTGATTATCACTTGTTCCAATTGATAGCACATGGCCTAGCTGAGCAGCACTTTCATTCTTATAAAGATGCCAAAAAATGGGTCGACTGAAAGTTAGCCTCAAAAGTCATATCGTTTTTCCGATGTGAAATTCAAATGTTGCCAGAAAGATAGGAAAAAGTTGTGGCTAGCGATGGACAATACTTTTGGTGACATGTTTCTTACTAATTTTTATAAATAAGACATTACTTTTCATGAAAAAAAGGTCCTAATAACTTTTCTCATATTTGTGAAGAATTATACCTTGAATCTTTGGGAGTCAATAAGCAAAAATAATAATTTAATAAAAAATCTTTTCTTTTTTCCTGTAACCTAAGTATAAGCAGAATGACTGCATTGTGTAAATATAAACTTGAAATTGTTTCAAAATAATTTCCGCACAACTGATCTCTCATAATTTAGTATTTCATTTTTTAGATGGATAATTGTCAATATTCTCATATTATTTGAATCTCTTGTTCTCATCTTGGTTGCTATAAATGTTATTATAGACACAATGTCTATAATAATACAAAGTGGTACAAATCCATCAATTATCAAAACCGTCTCACATTGAATATAAAAGGCTTTAAAAATACACTACTAATGTCCTTGGAGATGGTGACATAGTGGATATAGGAACTGGTTATACATGTGTTACAGTCATTTGTTACAACAAATATTACAAGTCATAACAGTAATACATGTGTTACTAAGCATGAGTTCAAGCTTTGGATCTTGTAGGAACCCACCAATTCAACAGGAATGAGCAATAAACGACATCATAGGAAGAAAATATCACAATAATATCATAATAATCAACAGATATCCCATATATTACATCTGATGATGAGCAAAGGGTACGTTGTCGAAATGTTTTGCCCATAATAACATCCAGATCAATCAAAACGAGAAAAATAGTTTTAAATAATACAAGAATATTGATGGTTAATGAAACTGAACTGTAAAGTTTTAATGCAAGCAATTGTATTTCAATAGAAAGATCATCTCTTTTAGAATATATAGGAGGATGCAGAAATATTAAGCTTTAAATTTTTTTATCTTACCGTATAAACACAAAATACATTTGGAGGTCACATTTAATGTTGCTGGTGTAAGAAGAATAACTGTGTCAACATCCCGTAAAACAACAACAGAGTGTCATTATTATGCTAATGGCTGGCCACCTGTATTTGCGGATACCCGTCTACCAGAGTGGCTAGCTAATCCCCATTGCAGACGCCTGCTCAGGCACACTTGTGTTTATTCAATACCCACAGAGCACACCTGTGGTTTATACTGCAACTATGCTGAGCGGACCTTAGTTACAGTTTCTGGAAGAGAGCATGTTATCTATCGTGAACAGCAATCTGAACAAGGCAAGGACACTCAAACCCTCAGTCATGATAACTTGTGACTCTGAGCTAGAACAACCATCAACGACTCCTCACGGGGAGTTGTCTACTTAATTTCACTCACAAGGCTTGTGTCAACCCGTGGTATGGTTTTCAGGCACTTTCCATGCTGGGATCACCTACTCCAGACTGATAATATCAAGAAGTCACCTTCCTAACAAATTGAACGTGGTGAGACTTGAACCCAGGCAGAAAGCAAACATTCTAACTACTAAACTACATGTCCATTATTATGCTAATGCCAGACGAAATAAAGCAAAAAAAAAAAAAAAAAAAAAGGATCATATTTGAAATCGAATAATTACTGAGGAGGAAAATTGTATAAGAGGACATCAGCGTATAAATTGGTAAAATATAATAATTGGCCAAAACTTTCTTAAAGATTCATGGATAAAATTAGTCTAGAGACTCAACAATACGTAATTTTTATAGTATTAGTATATTTACCAAATAAAATTTTTATACTTATAGAAAAAGTGTACTCAGTATCAAGAGATGCAGATAGTGTGGACACAGGAATCAATAATACATGGTTACTGACTACTTATGCATCAATGTGATCTTCAGACCAAGTGCCACTACTCCTTTAATAGTGGTTTATGTATGTAGGTCACTAAGGGATTAAAAGAAATAGGAGAAAAGGAAACACAGCTAGAGTTTTTGCATTAAAGAAAAGAATGAATATACAAATTACTACATGTTTACTGTTTAATGTAACATTTTTGGCCTCATAATCAAAATAAATATTCATCAAAATTACCTAGAAAATCCATAATTACAATTTTGCCCTAAAACATTCGTTTGATTTTTTTTTTTTTTTTTTTTGGGGGGGGGGGGGTAATTAATGGAGAATAAATTAAATGTTAACTCTATATATTCTGTTTTATATATTATCAGGTACTTTTGCAATTTTTTACAAAATAAACCAGTTATTTTCAATTCTAATAAATTTGTAAACATTTCCTTGGAACTAACGCAAGATAACTATCAGTCTATAATGGCCTTGCTGAAAGCTATTAACAAAGTGCACAAGAAATTGGCTTACTATATCATTTGCAGAACACAACAAAAGAAATATCTTACCTTGTTGTAAGTATAGGGGTGGAAGCTATAGAGGAAGCAAATGATGCACTTAAGGGAGTCACATCAATGACATTTGTTAACTGTTGAGTGTTCTGGAAAGAAAACAAATTATATATATATATATATATATATATATATATATATATATATATATATACACACACAGTAATTTTGTTATTACAATCATTTATAAAAGCATTACATCACTACACAAAAATTTTCATATTTCAGAACAATACTGTGCTTCTTCAGGTGATTTCTTAAAATAAATGGTAAAAATTATTTATTTAGAAAATATAAGATGAACTTATGGTTATTTAGAAAATTAGGGAGTAATAGTTGGAGAATATGCTTGTAAATGCATGAACAGTGGGTTTTAATCTACCTGTTCTTTCACTCCCTAATGTGATAGAGCGAAACAGATCTGTCTGCGGATGACTATTTACGCTCTCACATCCTGATTAAGCACTCTGGAAGAATGGTAGACTTTGAAAAACAGTAGCTACTCTGGCATGTACGCATCACTCATTCAGTAATGAATTAGAGCACTCTGGCTATTGGGCATGTATAATGATAATATACACGCTAAAAAGTCTGCTTCCTTCTACTGAGCGCCCATAGCCCAGAGGTAGAATCGCCAACTGACACCAAGTCGGTTGGGTTTCAATCCTGGGTTAAAAGCAATCAGAGTCTAACCGTACTGATGAGCTGTGATACTGTGAAACAGATCTGTCTGCGGATGACTATATATATATATATATATATATATATATATATATATACTCTCACACCCTGATTGAGCACTCTGGAAGAATAGTAGACTTTGAAAAAACAGTAGCTACTCTAGCATCTATTCATTGTTCATTCAGTAATGAATTAGAACACACTAACTACTGGCGTATGTATACATGGTATATCACACACTAAAAGTCTGCTACCTTCTACCGAGTGCCCATAGCTCAGAGGTAGAATCACCAACTGATGCTAATTCAGTCGGGTTTCAATACTGGGTAAGAGCAATCGGATATTTAACTGTAGTGATGAGCTGTGATACAGCAAAACAGATCTGTCTGCGGATGATTATATATATATATATATATATATATATATGCAAGTTTCATTAAAAAGGGGAGATAATGTGCTACAGTTAAGATTTTTATATAATTTTTCATGTGATCTTATATTTTTTTTTATTTTCAGAACATAAATTATATAAATTATCAACATGGCCTCAATGTTCTCACCATGTTTGTAATATAAAACAATTTATTTTTTTCAGTTAAAAGCAAAATAAAATTAATAGTTGGTAATGGCAAAAATCATAGCTGAAAGCACTTGGATAAGTAAAAGATTCAGACAATTTTTTATATATTTTATGTACTGAAAAGAAAAACATAAGAACACATGAAAAATTATATAAAAACTTAACCATAGCACCTTGTCTGTCATTCTTAATGAAATTTGCATAAAAGAGAGAATGCTGAATGCACAATATATATATATATATATATATATATATATATATATATAGTGTATCGAGGCAGCAGATAATTATCAAAATATATATTGTTAAATATAACAGTGAATGTCTATTTTATATATATATATATATATATATATATATATATATACTAGCAGTATAGCCCGGCATTGCTCGGGTGTAATGAAAGCTTTAAAGCTAATCCATGGTCCTGGAGCTCAGACTCTTTGGACGTTGGCACGAAAGACTAAAAAGCAATAGTTGTTTCCAGTTAAAGCGAAACCGTAGACAGAAACAAAAATGAATGGATTAAGTCAAATTTTGATTTTCTGGTATAGATATCAAATTTTCTGCACTATTGTAAGATCTGCAACTTTGAAACTTCTGAATATCGTTTCTTATGTCTTTGTCTATGAGTGTATCAAATTTGATTAAAATCGGATCACTCCTTCTGTAACCCGATTTTTTTGATTATCGATTTTCAATATTTATTGGGGGTACCTCGACACAAAACCTAGTTAAGAACACTCGCAGACACTTATAGTACAACTGTGTAAATTTTCAAGAAAATCGGTTCAGCCATTTCGGAGTCTATAGGACACAGACACACACAGACAAAGTTCCATTTATAAATAAGTTTAGATTTGGTTTAAACTAATGGATATATGTGGTTTATACTAATGGATATACATATTCCACAGTTTAATATTTACGTTTTATAAAATATGCTTAGTACAGAAGTAGAGCATTTATAGATATATAGTTATTATTATTGTTATAATAATAGCATAATGCAACTCAAAAGCTATCAACTTTCAGTATTCAATGCACCAGGAAGATGTTGGTTTATTGAATACTGAAACTTGATAGCTTTTGTGTTGCAGTATGCTATTATATATATATATATATATATATATATATATATATATATATAATGCTCAAAGGATAATAGCAGCAGGCATCAAGTTCTATAACAAACAATTATATTAGCATCAACAGCAAATAAATAAAAGAAAGTACTCTATAAATAATGTTTAACATATCTAGAGTTGTTTCTCTTGAGAAACAAAATCATTTAGATTAAATATAAATGCAGACTCCCACACTATTATTATGAACTTAAAAAGAGGACTAGAAATTTTGTTATTCTCCAAGTTAGAGCATTTTAACAGCATTGCACTAATAAAATAGTTGCTATAGTTTGTATTATATATGAACATGGTGATTGCCACATCTTACTCAGAAGAGAGCTGCCACCTCACTCCTCCCATCATTTGTGAGGATTTCTATCACATTTCAGTGTCATTGGTCCCTAAGATGTCTCTTGAGACCAGCATTTGATTTCATTAGGATCAGGCATAGATGATAAACTGTGCATGGCCTACAGCTTGCCCATGTACCACAATGTGCCTCTTCAGTCCAGATGATGATCTGCAAACCTAATTGCAATCGGTAGGACAATGAAGCAGATTGCCATAATTAGCTTGCTTATGGTTGTTATGATGACCTTTCAGATAGTTTGCAAAACCTACCTTTAACAACTGCATGCACTCATGTACATGCCACATTTCCAAGACAGTATATTAGTTGGAAAATCGGAGAGAGAGCAAACATACAGAAATCAGTACATCATAATACTGAAAATTGTTTCATAAAATGACAGGCATAAAATATCTAAACAAAATATGCAATATGAAATGTGTCTGAAAAATCAGTTGAATTTTTTTTTTTCATTTTTTTTTTATTCTTGCCAATATTTCATTCAAAAAGAACATGATTAGAACAACTGAAAAATTAAAGAAAATTGTTACCATGGCAACAATGCAATTTAGAAACACTGTAGTTAATTTGAAGATATTTTGAAAATTTAATGCTTAATAAAATTAAAAATTAATATCTAATTAGAAGCAAAATACTTATGGCTTCTAAATAATCCAATCTATTTGGAAACCACAAGAACTTTTCTTCTAACCAGATATTTGTGAATAAAATAAATATCTAATTAAATAAGGGAAACTATCCTATAATTAGCATTATAAATATTTGGAGTTATTTCCCTTGAGAAATTAAATCATTAAAATATATATTATTAATTTAATATTATGATTGATTTTTCATCATCTGTTACACCCAATGGTGTGTGGAGCAGCAACAAAGCTTCTCCACCACTGCCTATCTTGGGCCAGACTAGTCAATGAATCCCAAGTGTACTGCATGGCTTTCATCTCATTCTTCACCGTATTTCTCCATGTCGTTCTTGGTCTTCCCTTTTTTTTTTTTTGCCATCTGGGGCCCAGTACAGTGCTGTTCTTGTGATTGACTGTGGATCTTTCCGGAGCACATGCCCAATACATCTCCACCGCCTTCTTGTAATGATGGTGCCCATGTTCTTTTGCTTGCATCTCTTCAACAGGTCATCATTGGAGATCTTCTCTGGCCAAAATATTCTCAGTATTCGTTGGAGGTATATGGTGTGAAAGGATCAAAGTTTGGCGATATGATGATTGACGTTACAACCAAATTTTACATTTCAAGAAAACAGTAAAATATATAGTGAACAAATCTCAGCAAAACGATTTGTTTTTAATATCTGGAGTAAATTTAGGAGTTTGTAAATGTTTATATTCAGATTTTAAACTTATTTGAGATATATGCTAAATGCAATACACGATACATGCTTGGACAGTAACATTTTCTAAAAACAATTTTTACTGCTCATTTGAGAGAAAGGAAAGCATTTATCTATATTTCTGAAATGAGCTGTTGTAACTCTTTACACCCACATGGCCCAGTGGGTTGAGTGATCCAAAAAGTGACTTGACCTAAAGAGTTGTGAGTTCAATACCTGACCACAGCAAAAGGAACAAAAAATCGGTGAGTTGAGTTACTAAAGGGAATTAACTGAAACTGACATATCTAAAAACGGCATATGTGAAATTAGAACAATCTACCTACATGGACTAAATAAAGAGTTCACATCGAAATTCCAACATATATCACCTGAAGAAGGCTGGAGCATACAATGGCTGAAACGTTGTGAATATAGTAATAAAGATGAGGACAATAGTCCGTAAAACAGAGTAAATAGAAAAGCATTTAATATTTTATGGTCTTGTCAATTTTCAGCAGACAATTATCTCATTATTATAATTAGTGATTTTTGTTTTTTGCTATCTTCACCTTGAAAGACAAGAAGATATTTGAATTTCTGAGAGGAAAAATTATCATAACTAACATAAGATCCATAAAAAAATGACAGAATTATTTATGTATTCATTGACTATACAAACAAAGTATCTGTATACACTAAGATGTAAGTGTTGCTTCTTGACAATTCTGTCCAAAATAAGTATAATACAAGGTAACCAAAAAAGTTCTGTCCATTTTTTGATTAGTCATTGAATAAAGTTGAAATATATATGAAATGCGTGTAGCAATTGTTTTCAAATTTGAACAGCCAAAAGTAGGAACATCAGATGTTATAAAAACCACACACACCGTGCCTGGCCATCAGTTATAAACCAGACAGCTGTGAGAAGGATGGAAGTGTCTAGAGATCTCGTTCGGGCTGTTTGCTTTACGACTTCAAAGTGGGCTTATCAGCAGCTGCATCAAGTCACCGCATATGTCAAGCGTTTGGGGATAGTGCTGTGGATGAACGTACTACATGGAGTTGGTTTTGAAAATTCAGATCGGGAGAGTTGTCTATCCATGATGAGCCTCGCAGTGGACGACCACAGCTCTTGAATGACTGAATCCTGAAGGCGGCCATTGAAGAGGATAGTAGTCTAATGTGTGGTGAACTTGCAAGACAGTTCAACGTTTCCGATGAAACAGTTAGACTTCACCTGCACCACCTAAGTAAGACATACAAACTGAGCAAGTGGGTCCCGCAAACGCTGTTGGAGGTCCACAAGGGACAACGAGTGGAAGCCTGCGTATCGCTGCTTTCTTGCCACTGTACTGCATTCTTATTCAATTGAGTGCTTACCAGTGATAAAAAGTGGGTTCTGTACGAAACTCCCAAGTGTTCTAGACATTGGTTGTCTCCTCAGGATGCTGTCCCTCACACCGCAAGACCGCCTATGCACCCACGCAAGATTATGCTTTGTGTCTGGTGGACAGGTCATCAAGTGGTTCATTATGAACTGCTACCAACAGGTCAAACAGTCACTGGAGACCTATACTCGCAGCAATTCAAACGTGTGCAACAGGCATTGCGCCAGAAGGAGACAGCACTGGTGAATCGCAAAGGTGTGCTTTTCCTCCATGACAACGCCAGGCCGCATGTCACGCAAGTGGTCAGGGATACCGTACAACAACTTGGGTGGGAGACTTTGTGCCATCCACCTTATTCATCTGACCTTGCGCCATCCGATTACCACCTCTTCCACTCCCTGGACAATCATCTTCGTGGGAAATCCTTCACCAATGAAGCAGACTTGCACAAAAACCCCCGAGTTCTACCACAAGAGCATTGAACAGCTGAAGACACGTTGGCAAACGGTGCTGGATGCCGATGGCAATTACTTCGAAGACTAAATATAAGTTACGCATACTGTGAAGTGTTTTCTTTTTTTCCTTTAACAACAGACAGAACCTTTTTGGTTACCTTGTACATGTGTGTCCTACAAAAAGCATTGTTACACACGATATAGCTGTCAACTCCATATCTGTTCCTTGTACAAGTGAAAAAAAAATAGTGAGAAAGAGTAAAGATGGAAAAATAAAAGTTTTAGTAAGAAAGTGAGAGAAAAATATTAGAAAAGAGTGAGAAAAGAAAAGGTGCAAGAGATTAAGATAAAAGAAAGAAATAACCAGAAAGGCTCATTGTTTCTTTCATCTGTTTCATTACTTCTTTATCCCTTTGATCATCTAAAGTGGGTGAAGCTTTATTTAACTCATTAAAGTCCACCATCCCATTTTGGAGACAGTGGAGAAACCTGTAATACCAGATTTTTATTTTAATTTTCACAATTCTGGATTTTATGGTAGTCATTAATGGAATAATATTTGATTTTCAACAGAGCATATACATTATGTAAGTAAATACTTCAGTATTAACATACAAATTATATATTGATTTATTATTATTTATGTATATAATGGATGCCCCGTTGTTTCTGTTTTTTGTGCCTATTATATTTAGTGGTTTTCTCCAAATTTTGAACAAATGTTTTTATTTAATGCAACCATTCCACTGTCCATCCTAGTTTGCTCCTGTGATGCTGCATCTGCTCATTCCACTAAACCAGAGAATCTGGATTTCTTTGCATGGCCTGGAGACTAAACTCACAACCACTAGGTAAATTGTATACATTTAACTAATACTTATATCAATCAGACCATTTCACAAACCTAATTGTCCTTTGGGACACAATGGCCTGGTACATAGAAACCTTAGTTACATGTATACAGTTTGCTTTGTAGTAATGAGCTCAGTCCCCCGGGTCAATATACTCAGCCAAATTTAGTCAAATAAATCAATGTCTCCAGCCTAACCCAATGAATAAAATTCCCAGATAATTCAATGATTCAGTCAGTTAAGTGCCATACGTGATACACGCTTGGGCGATCATGTCTCAAAAGAGACTGACTGGGCAGAAGATTATCCCGCAGTAGGTTGCCATTGCTTTCTGCGGTAGACTGGTTGCCGACCAAGGCTATAGAACCCAATCTGTCCTGTTATTTAACCCATAACTGGAAGAAATATATGGATTAATACCTGTCCCAAGGGTATTTGCACGTAAGTGAATGCAATGAATTCGACTGGAATTCGAACTTGGCTCCCCGATTTCTCGTTCCAAGCTGATATCCAACGCACCACAATGATTATTCTACTAAAATTCCCTTCTAAACTGAATTTTCCCAAAATCTAATCATTTTTAGATATTTCATGAAAATAAGGTGCCAAATCCTGTGTAATAAAGTGAACTAACTTTGTGGAACCAACAGATAATTTTTTGGCAATGCTAATGTTCGGAAAGATTAACTTGAAGTTTCATGAGATCTTACAAAGAGTTGTATGAAAGGCAACTTGCAACTATTTTTAAAACCAGTAATACTTCTGATTTTGTTACACATTTGTATACATGACACCATTTCAGATTATTTGCTGTTAGAAGCTGAAACTTGAATCACATAATCAGGAGTCAACAATACACTTGTCATCTTAATTGTCTAATACAGAGCCAGTTTTTGATGAGCCTACTTTGAAAAAAAATGATACTACCTGTGGTGTGTCTCTAGAAGTCATATATTTTCTATGTTTTTCACTTTCATGTGATTAACAAGTTCTCATCTTTCCATACTACACAATGAAATTGTCTTTTTGGCAAAAGCAGCAAATACTTTTACTTGGATCATCTTTCACTGACATAATCCATGAAGTAAATTTAAAATTAAGACTTTTGTTCATCCTTTGAGGATTAAAAGAAGTAGACATTTTTATTCCAATTTCACAAACCCTTGAAAAAAATTATATATCACTTAAATAACATTCAGCATTTATTTTCAAACAATTTTCAATCTAAAAAGCATATAATAAAGATGCCATTTTATATATGTCAAGCTGTATTAGAAATTTCCATGATTTCTCTAGCATGAAACCAAAATTCTCTGTTTTCTAAATTGGATATGAACCCTTATACTGGGAATGAAAACTGTCTATCATATTGGACTAAAATAATAAATAACACCAAAAATGTTACCAAATCTAAGGTCAGAGGATACAATAGCTAAAATATTACAATGATAACAATAGTGAATAAATTTGTGTACAATAAAAAGGAATGTTACCACTTTTAAACAGATTGCAAAAAAAAAAAATCCAGTTTGACATTCTAATGTAATTAATGTAGAATAAACCATTCTTTTTAATTACAGCACACATCTCTAAAACATATATACAATTACTTACAGGCAAGGTCATTTGTCCTTGGCTAAATGCATTGATTTGGGCAAAGTTCTGCTGGTTTCCAAGAAGGTTTTGTTGGGAAAATACCTATGAATTCAAATTAATAAAAATTCATTATTTGATTAAACAAAGTAAAAGAAAAACACATGACAGATTATTTGTTTACAATTTACTTTCAAAAGCAATCCCAGATGATTTTTTTTTTTTTTGCTTTAATGTTTTCCCAAGTTATAAACCTTAAATTGTGTTCTGTTATTTTTTAAAGGTACTTAGAAACTGATAGCATAAATGTGATTGTGAAAATAAATGAGTAAAGGCCAGGTTTTATTAACTATAACATCATTTTTATTTTTGTTGTTGACTCCATTTAAATGTGTGGATTGTACTCTCAAATTCATTCCTTGGTTTTTGCATACTAATTTTGTGAAGATTATACAAGTACATCTCTGGTTTGCACGAAGGTAGCCTTCTTTTGGATGGTTGGTGAGTTGACTGAATCTCTGACATGAACGCCACACAGCCAGTTAGCAAACATGGACCAACTGAAGAGGCTATACACATGTTTACTGTTCTTTTTATATTTTCTTAATGCCTATGTGTTTCTGATTTGATTTTGGTGGGAGCATTAATCATTGATTGACTTTTGCATGAGGTCAGTTGACCACATAAACTATGTTTGGGTTATAATCTAGGTTACCCGAAATATAGAATAATTTAAGAAAAAAAGGATGTATGTTTTGAGAGAAAAAGAGAGAGCTTCTCTGTCACTTTATTAGTGAAGAGGAAAGGGTATATTTCAATATGCTTTACTACTACCTATCTACTCACAACAAACTCTTAAAAATGTCTAAATGTTAACAAAGCATAATTTGTGTTTCAACATGTTATTAAACATGATATAAAAGAACACCAGCCATCTTGAATTACATTTAATATGACTATTATTGAGTGAGACTAGATACAAACACAGGTATCCTACATCATTTCAATATGCATTGACTTACCAGATACTGTCCATATAAAACTTTCCTCCATTTACACTTTCCTCCATTATACTTTTATAGAATGAACCTGAATACAAGTGCTGGTAGCTGATGTAGAAAAAAAAATGTTTAAATTAATCAAAACTAAAGCTACTTTGGTAATCTTCTATATTTTTTATTTTTACCTGAAATATTTTCTATTGAAGTGTCAGTTCAGTCAGTCAGTTAAGTGCCATACGTGATACACGCTTGGGCGATCATGTCTCAAAAAAGACATGATTGACTGGACAGAAGATTATCCCGCAGTAGGTTGCTATTACATTCTGCAATAGACTGGTTGCCAACCAAGGCTATAAAACCCAATCTGTCCTGCTATTTAATCCATAGCTGGAGGGAGAAGCAACAGATTAATACTTTTCCGAAGGGTATTTACACATAAATGAACGCAACAAATTCGACTAGAATTTGAACTCAGCTTTTTCAGTAGAATTCATTGCATTCACTTAGAAAATTCAAAAGCCTGCAGTCCTTCTTACCTGTTCCAATAATGCTTCAGGAATAGTTGTCTGTGATAAGACTGCAGTATTGGACCCCGTGAGATCACTTTGACTGATATCAGCAAGTTCAGTAGGCATGGAACTTTCTTGCAAAGCTGCTGCTGCTGTTGACGCCTCTGGTTGGCCAGAGTCAATTGCTGGAACATCTGATGCTTGTCGAGCAAGTGCTTCACTTTCTGTTCCATGTTCTTCATTCTCTACTACCGAGTTTTGCTGAACATTTTCAGATTGCAAAGATTGTCCCTCTTGCAATGCCTGCATTGCAAGCTCATGTCTGCATGAAAAGAAATGTAAAATACAAACATCTCTTATAATACTCAGGTATATCATTATATGCACAAGTATATATATTTCAACATAATTTCAAGCTAATAAATGCCAGTCTGATAAAAAGAGAAACAAATTCACTAAGAAGAAAATGTATTGAAAGTGCACTGATCTCACAATTCTCCATGTTCAACTTCAGACCAGACTCATACACAATATCACCAAACTGCACAGGAGAAATAGTAGAACAATGCTGAATATGAATTATTAGAAAAAAAAAAATCTAATTAGAATTGACTAATTTAAAATCCAGTAAATGTTAATGCTTCAATACAAAAAAAACACTTTATGTCTGTAGTATTTGATAAGGTTTGCTAATTCCCAACACTTAAAGGTTACAATTACACACAAGTTTGCCTTTCATTCTGACCTGAAGACACCTACCAGACAGAGGCAAAATGTGTTGTCTGTAAAAGTTTTTTCACTTTATTTCATTATCACCACTTTTGTTTGGATACTATTCTACAGCCTACTGACACCCATGTGTGTGTGTGTGTGTGTGTGTGTGTGTAAAAGTGGACACTGATGTTGGTATTGAGTGGCAACTGTGTTTCATGTTTGAATACAATCAGGTTAGGTATTGACTTCAGAATCATTTTTTTATGCTCTATCACTGATATTGAGCAATCTTACTCATAAATATAGTTTACCTTAAAACTATTTTTATCATTCACCTAATGAGTGGACAGTGTGATTGTTGGAGAGCCCATCTACGAAACTCTAGAGTTGGAATGCTGAAGATAGTACCATTCAGCCAATTGACAAATTTTATATTTGTATTAATTCTATATACACACAATTTTCAAGGAACTGTGAAATGTCAGTCTCTGATGTTTTATGACATTTTTGAGCATACCATTTACCTTAGTTTTCACTGCAGAGTATTCAATTAAAACTCAAATTCCAGTGCCTATGATCACGGTCAGCTGCTTTATTGTCATTCCTTTCCAGAAAATGGGAAGTTCCTATTTTTCTCAAAACAAATCCGTACACCCAGGCAACAAAGAAAACAGCAGTGAAAGTGTTAATCCAGTACAAAGTAGGAAGATCATATAGCACCAATCTTTTAAGTCTAAAATGAAACGGTTCTATTTTACTCATCTTAGAGAACATTTTACACCCTCCATCGGTATGGCTGATGCTAACCTTCAGGAGGTTAATGTTTTCTACAGATATGAAATGAAACAGTTATATTGATTCGATTGCTAATTCTGCTGCTAAGAAAGTTGGTTTAGTGTCACTGTAGATTATTTTTTCACCAGAATCTATCTTACCAGTTTATAAGTATGCTATTCAGCTATACATTTAATATTGCTGTAACATCTGGTCTACCACTTCTGCTACGTATGTAAAGATTCTTGACAAAATTCAAAGAATAATCTGCAATGTTATTAACCCTGACCTTTGTTTCAGCTTCAATCACTTTCCACTGTTGTGCCTTTTTTATAAATATCTTCATGATAAATGTTCTGATGAGTACCTAAACTTTACAAATTTAAGTGCAGTACTAGATTGGCAGTTAGGTCTCATCAGTTTAAAGTTGAAACTACTAGATGTAAGTTCTATACTAAAATAATAATTTCAAACAAATCTTATAAAAACATAGATGTCCATAAAATTTAGGGTCAACACAAGAAATGAAAAGGTTAAGAAACACACATTAGAACATGTCAAATTTATTGACAGATATAATATACTTACATTTCCAGTTAGAGAATCACTTCAAACTATCTCTTAAGAAAGAAAGATTAAAATTACTTAATTCATGTCAATTTTGTATCTCTATGAAAATAGAAGATTATAAGATTATAAGATGCATTTTAGATACTTAATGCTTTTTTATTATTGTAAAGGTAAAAATGCCTCACAAGCAGCAAAAAAGATATGTACCATGTATGATGAAAGAGCTTTTACTGACAGAAATGTATGAAAGTGGTTCACTAAGTTTAAAATTGGTGATTGTAGCCTTAGTCATGAAAAATGTTTAGGCAGAGATGCCACTACATATGACAATCAATTCAAGACATTGATTGAAAATAACCTGCATTACCCAATGCAGGACTTGGCAGAAATGTCAATTTATCAAAATACATCATTCATGAGCACTCAGTGAAGTTTGGGTATTTAAATAGGCATGATGCTTGTGTATCACATGATCTGAGTGAAAAGAATCTTTCGGATTTCGATCTGTGATTTGCTGTATAAATGCAATGAAAATGCATCATTTTGAAGCAAATTGTGACAGGTGATGAGAAATGGATTGTCTACAACCATGTTCAGTGAAAAAGATCCTGGGATAAGTGACATGAAACAAGTTTAGTCACCCAAAAAGCAGGTCTTCACCCTAAGAAAGTAATACTGTGCATCTGGTGAGATTAGAAAGGAATCCTGTACTATGAGCTTTTCGCAAGTAACCAGTCAATTGATTCTGAAAAGTACCTATCTCACCTGAACGAATTAAAGGAATCCATCTATTGGGATTGGAAAGGAGTTCTGTACTATAATTTTCTCGCAAGTAACTGGTCAATTGATTCTAAAGAGTACTGCATTCAACTGAATGAATTTAAGGTAGCACTTCAAGAAAATTCAGAATTAGCAAACAGAAAAGGTGTTTTTCCTCCATCAGGATAATGCCAGACCTCACATTTTTTTGGTGACCTGGCAAAAATTGTTGCAGTTTGGATGGGATGTGTTACCCTCACCTGCCATATTCATCAGACATTGCTCCTTTGGATTTTCATTTATCCAGATCCTTGGAAAATAATATCAATTGTAAAAATTTTAATTCTTTGGATGACATAACAAACCACCTTAATGAGTTCTTTACCAAAAAACCACTGAAACTCAGGGAAGATGGAATATTTAAGATGAAGGAAAATGGAGAAAGGTTGTGAAACAAAATGGTTCATATTTAGTTGAATAAATATTTAATGGCATAATTTTGTTTTAATTTCCCTTAAAACATGCATGAACTTTCCAGACAACCCAATATTTTATTTTTGTTTTACTTGTTTTTAAATGTTTACAAAAGTAACTAAAAAATTCAAAATGCCTTTTGTTAGAAAGATATTTTGCTTAAGGTAGTGGTTAGCAAATGCTTTTTGCTTTTACCCCCTCACAACTATTTCCAGTGATAACCTTACACCAACACTTTGCATATACTCATATAGCCATATACTACTGGTAAAGGAGCAGATGGCAATATTTTTTTTTAACAAGAACAAGAGAAACAGCAGCTAATTTAAAATTAACCCAATTTGTTTGTTAAAAAGTAATTTTGAATAAGTTGCAGGGCAGTCACATACTTCAAACAAAAAATCCACTTACTCCTTAATTACTCCCAGAAACTTTGATTTTACCCCATTTGCCAATAGTTGGTTTAAGGAATCTTCAATCTATTTTAGGATAGAAATTTAATATTGATTTGTTTTGTTTTTTGGGTTTTTTTTTAATGTTTTATCAACTATTTGCAGGTTATTTAAAGCCAGAAATATTTTTAGATTGCAAGAATTTTATTTTTTTGGAGGGGGTAGATTAATAATGATTTTTATTGATACAACTTTTACAAATAGTAGGAAGAGAAAAGGTGAATTCACACCTTTCCCAAGGATATTTGCACGTAAGTGAATATAACAAACATGATTGGATTTGGAATCTGGCTCCTGATTTCCAGTTCCAAGCCATCGTTCATTACACCACCATCACATCCAAGCTTACTGTACCTGTTATCCCCAAGTGATCACCCATCTAAGTACTGACTGGGCTTGACGTTGCTTAACTTCATTGACTGTATGATGGCTTCAACATAATACAGTCAAAGTAGAAATTTAAGAGATTATTTTTTTAAATCTTTAAAATTTAACAAAATGGTAACATAAAAATAAATGTCTTTGTAATCTTACCTGTGTGTTTTCATGTGCTTTTTACAGTTGACCGAAGTCTTAAAAGTTTTTTGACAATACGGACACATGAAGGGCCTTATTTCTGTGTGTGTTGAGTTGTGTCTCTTGAGGCTGCCACTGGTTGTAAAAGAACTATTACAAATCGTACATGTGTAAGCTTTCACTCCCGTATGTGTCTTTGTGTGAGATTTTAGTACACCACTTGATGCAAATGACCGATGACACAGTTTGCACTGATATGGCTTCTCCCCTTGAGAAAAACAACAACAACAAAACTGAAAGAAAACTTTAGAAGACATAAAGGACATAGGGACAAAAAATGCACAATAGATTTGTCTGGGGTAAGATAGCTTAAAAAAGTTTAACTCTCTTCAGGGTCATTTTAAATTTAGATGTTCTTCTGGATCAGTGGTTCCTAAACTGTGCAGCAAGACTCATTCCTTGTCCCCTGTTTAGGATGTGGTTTCCGGCTTTCTCTTTTCCAATCTTTCCACTCTTTTCCTTTTTTTTTCAATTGGAGTAGATAGACTAGACTAGACTAAACTATCACCCAGTTCACACTCCACCCACGTCTATTGAACAGGTGTAGAGGCTCATCCCTTGTTCCCTGTTTAGGATGTGGTTTCCGGCTTTCTCTTTTCCAATCTTTTCCTTTTTTTTTTTTAATTGGAGAGGATAGACTAGACTAAACTATCGCCTGGTTCACACTCCACCCACATCAATTGAACAGGTGAAGCTCATCCTTTGTTCCCTGTTTAGGATGTGGTTTCCGGCTTTCTCTTTTCCAATCTTTTCACTCTTTTCCTTTTTTTTTTCAATTGGAGTAGATAGACTAAACTATCGTCTGTTTCACACTCCACCCATGTCTATTGAACAGGTGAAGAGGCTCATCCCTTGTCCCCTGTTTAGGATGTGGTTTCTGGCTTTCTTTTCCAATCTTTTCACTCTTTTCTTTTTTTTTTTTTTTTCAATTGGAGTAGATAGACTAAACAATCGCCCGGTTTGACACTCCACCCATGTCTATTGAACAGGTGAAGAGGCCCATCCTTTGTTCCCTGTTTAGGATGTGGTTTCCGGCTTTCTCTTTTCCAATCTTTTCACTCTTTTCCTTTTTTTTTTCAATTGGAGTAGATAGACTAAACTATCGTCCGTTTCACACTCCACCCACGTCTATTGAACAGGTGAAGAGGCTCATCCCTTGTTCCCTGTTTAGGATGTGGTTTCCGGCTTTCTCTTTTCCAATCTTTTCCTTTTTTTTTTTCAATTGGAGTAGATAGACTAGACTAAACTATCGCCCGGTTCACACTCCACCCACGTCTATTGAACAGGTGAAGAGGCCCATCCTTTGTTCCCTGTTTAGGATGTGGTTTCCGGCTTTCTCTTTTCCAATCTTTTCACTCTTACATAGCCCCCTGCGCATCAGTGGCATTACCACCTTGCTCGGGGTGATATGATTAAAAAAAAAGCCTCATAGGTGAAGTGGAAGAGGATAGCAGCTGAGGTGGAATTATTTAAAGACAATCAAATATTTAGAAACAGTTTTTAAAAATTCACATGTCAAAAATAAATATGGTTTCAAAATTTTAGATAATATTGTGGATTACATTTAAGAGCATGCATGAGTCCAAGTAGAAACAGTGATAAATAATTACTGACCAATTTAAACATTGTGTTATTTATGCATTATATCAAGTATTAAAAATATAGTAACTAGGGTTTACAAATTAGAGGAGAAAGTTATCAATGATAATGTTTTGACTTCAAATCCACACTTACCTCCCTTTAACCTTCTCACTCTCTCTGTTTTTTTTTATTTTTAAATGTACTTTTTATCACATGAAATTCCGTTAGGTGTGAGCCAATTTTCATTCCAAAAATGCAACCCAGAGGAAAGAAGTTTGGTGTAGGATAAAATATCCTGAAAGACCCTAACCTTCTCCAGGATGATTTTAAATTCAAAAATGTTCTAGACTGATCGGCTTATAAATGCAAAAGGGTTCAGTCTGCCCTGCTATTTGATTCATAGTTAAATAAAGAAAAATAAAGGTTTTAGTGCAAAGCAAATACACACGGTCTAGGCTGGAATTTGAATTTCACTATTCATATGCATTTTCCATACCAATACCCATTATGGTTGAGAAAAAATGAAATAACATGAAAAAAAGTATTTATTCTATTGGAAACATTTTCATTTTCATGTAAAGAAAAATTCAATGAATGTTCCTGAAAAAAAATGTGAATTCTAGGAATGTTCTTAAGAGTATCTCAGTGAAAAGGATGAAGAAAAAGTTTAACTTATTCTGTTGGTGAATTAGAGAGTGAGTGATGTATACAATCCTGCACAGCTACTGCATGGAGCGCTAATTTTAGCCTCCTACTCCAATCTCAGGATGTGCGTTGTGGTGCAATGGGTATCGGCTCGGAATGAGAAATCGGGCAGCCGAGTTCGAATTCCAGCCGAATTCACTGCATTCACTTACGCGCAAATACCCTTCAGTTATGGGTTAAATAACAGGACAGATTTGGTTCTATAGCCTTGGCTGGCAACCAGTCTACCGCAGAAAGCAATGGCAACCTACTGCGGGATAATCTTCTGCCCAGTCAGTCATGTCTCTTTTGAGACATGATCGCCCAAGCGTGTATCACGTATAGCACTTAACTGACTGACTCCAATCTCAGCCCAAAGTAAAAGAGAACTGCCCTCTTCTAATTTATAGCATGCATGCTCCCAGATTTTTTTCTTTTATGCATGCCCAAAAGCTAAAAAGTGGTCACTGCTACCAGAGCCGTAGCTGATGCTAAAAAACACCGGGCACAGAGAAAATTGCCCAGATTTATTAGTTGACAATGTGATGACATCATCAGTGTCATACGTTTCAAGAAACTATGATTTTTGCGAATTTTTTCGGCTATTCCAATGGAAATTAGACACAGAACGTGAACGAAAGCAGGAAATCGGGTTAGGACTTTTTGAGTATAACCAGTTTTTTTTTCCAAAAATTAATAAATAAACAGATTTTTACTGCGTTCATTCGAATGTTTTCTTCATTTTTCTTTCTTTCTTTCTTTCTTCATGAATTGTTTAGTTTGATTTCTGATAAAGACATTTTTCCTTGCCCGGATTTTTACTGTGATTGCACAGATCGGCCCAGACCCATGCCCTGTGTGCTCAGTAGTCAGATACGGCCATGACTGCTACTGATAGACCTTTCCACACATCTGCTTCATACCAAATGCACCAGTCAGACTAAGTTTAATAACTACTCATTGGCTCCCCACTGCAGAATCATAGAAAACTCATCTCATAAGACTTTATTATTGAAGGGATTTTAATCCTCATTGAATACCCAGCACTTCTAGACTTCTTCAACCAAATAAAGTTTAGTAAAATATATGTGCACCTCATGGTAGAGTAATAATCTCACAGGCCATTAATAATTTCAATGCTGTATTGCTACAGCATTGTAGCCTGGTTGTGCTGGCACATATTAGGAAAAATAGAAAATTTCTATTTACTCAAAATAAATGACTATAAAGAGAGTGGTAGCAATTTCTGTTGATATGTTGGTTTTGATCAGATACTTTACAGGACAGACTAAGCTGAACAGCAACCTCAACAGATAATATAATAAAAATACATTTCAAAAGGACCTCCAGGGACCTCCAATCCGTGGTGGACTGGGGTAGGAAGTGACTCGTGAATTTTAATGCCTCCAAAATGAAACTGCTATGAATTAACCACCATAGACAATCGCATTAGCATGGAACAGGCTTGCCTCCCTGAGAGTAAAATACTACGCCTACTTGGCCTTACACTTTTGGTGAACCTCAAATGGAATGACTATATCGAATCCATTGCTAAGTCCACCGCTATGAAGGTCGGTTCTCTTTGCAGGGCCTGGAAATTTTTCCCGTCTGAATCTATCCTGCACATATATAAATCTACCATCTGCCCGAGTATTAAATACTGCTGCCACATCTGGTCGAGTGCCCCTGCTACTCTCCTCAGGCTTCTTGACAAAATTCAACAGAGAATCTGTAACGTGATCGATCCTGTCTTGGCAGATCGGCTGCAACCAGTCTCTCACCGGCATGACGTGGCTTCCCTGTGCCTCTTCTACAAGTACTTTCACGGCCTTTGCTCCAATGAACTTAGGTCATTGGTGCCACCTTGGTACGAATTTACACGAGATACTAGATTAGCAACTAGGTCCCACCCTTTTACAGTTAAACAGATAAGATGTAACCATAATTTCTACTCCAACAGCTTCTTTTCTTGCGCTTCCCGCCTGTGGAATTCCCTTCCACATGCCTGCTTCCCCGATGGCTACAATCTCCCGGAGTTTAAATATAAGGTCAATAGACACCTCCTAACACACTAACTTGCATCTATTCTCTCAAACACTCTTGCCATCTAACCAACCCTCATTCTCGGTACCCTTACCCGTCTATCACCCTCCTTCTGACATTTCCTATATCTAACCATCCTTTCCCATCACAACCCTGACCCTATGTAACCCCCTGCGCTATAGTGGCAGTGGAATGCCTTGCTCAGGGTGAAACGATTAAAACAAAAAAAAAAAAAACTGGTCATATTGTACATTACTATATGTCTATACTGGTTTAAAAATAACACTAAGCACTACTTAGTTTGCAACACAAAAGTTAAAAGCAGACATTTTCACAGTGTCTTCAAAATGGATATATATGTTGACAGCAAGCAATGTAAGTTTTGTAAAGACATAAATATGTTTGCAACAGTGGAAGTATTAATATTCTAAACAGTTTAATCATGGTTAGGTGCCTAAAACTTGTAGCCTTCTCAGTCTAGAATAAGCTTAATAAATATCTCTAAGCAAATATATCCTAACTAGCAGTATAGCCTGGCGTTGCTCGGGTGTAATGAAAGCTTTAAAACTAATCCATGGTCCTGGAGCTCAGACTCTTTGGACGTTGGAACTAAAGACTAAAAAGCAATAGTTGTTTCCAGTTAAAACGAAACCGTAGACTGAAAGAAAAATGAATGGATGTAAGTCAAATTTTGATTTTCTGGTATCTATATCAAATTTTCTGCACTATTGTAAGAACTGCAACCTTGAAACTTCTGAATATCGTTTCTTATGTCTTTGTCTATGACTGTATCAAATTTGATTAAAATCGGACCACTCCTTCTATAACCCGATTTTTCGATTATCGATTTTCGATACTTATTGGGGGTACCCCAACACAAAATCTAGCTAAGAACACTCGCAGACGCTTATAGTACAACTGTGTAAATTTTCAAGAAAATTGCTTCAGCCGTTTCGGAGTCTATAGGTAACGGACACACACACACACAGAGACAAAGTTCCATTTATAAATAAGTTTAGATAGATTAGATGATAAAAATATTACAATAAACTAAATAATAAATGCCCATCATACAAATAAAGAAAAATTAATCTGTAATAGCAGTTCTCTTACTTACATTATTTACATTTTCAGACTGTTTTTTTCATCTTTATTTAATATTCATGACGTTTCAGACATTGTATGCTCCAGCCTTCTTCAGGTGATTGAAATTTTAATTATTTATTGTTCTCATTCTATGATTTCTGCCTCTTCCATATGTCTTAGTTATCTTTCTTTAAGTCAACTCTTTAAGTTTTGTTTACTACTGCTTTAGCCAGGTAGCGAACTCACAACTCTTTGGGTCATGTCATATTGATCTAACTAACGCTTTTATCCACTGAGCCATATCACATCAGTGTATGAATTTTTGGGACTTATAAACCTAGTGTCTCAGTAACAGTTTTTTTTTGCTTTTTTTCTTTTTTACTATTACAATCTTGATGTTATTGGCTTTCTCTAGCACTCCATATTGCTGGTTCTCATTGATTTTTTTTTTTTTTAATCATATCACCCCAAGCAAGGCGGTGACACCACTGATGCACATGGGGCTACTTAAGAGTAGAATGATTGTAAAAAAAAAAGAAAGCCGGGAACCACATCCTAAACAGTTCCTGTTTAGGATGTGGTTCCCAGCTTTCTTTTCTCCGCCCCCCCCCAATCTACTTTCACTTTTTTTTCTTTTCTCTTTTTTTTTGTTCTCAATTGGAGTAGATAGACTTAACTATCACCTGGTTCACACTCCAGCATTCATTTCCTATGCTTGATCGGCTTAGGAGATTTTCTAAAGAAGGTCAGAGTGTACAATGGCCAAAACATTGTGAACATGGCAATAAAGATGAGAGCAACAGTTTGAACGATGTAAATAATTACATCTCATCTCAGAAGTATAGATAAAAAGTTATTTTACTTTTCCAAAATTTCTTTATAAACAACATTTTCAGCAAGACATCTATTTTAGAAATTTCCTTTTGTCATTATGCTAAGTCCACTTGAATTTCCTACTCTGAACATAGCTTCATAGAGCTGACTACACTTAAATAATTTTCTAATGTTTGCATTAATACTAACAAGAACAATTAATGCAACAAACTATATTTTTTACAGTTCTAAAAAACTCTAATTAAACAGATTATTTTGACTTACTTAGAAAATTCAATAATTTTATTTTTTTTTTGGCTCCACTTGAATAATTTATAGTCACATGAAATGTCAGACAAAAACAATAGTTACTAAAAATACTGCAGGAAATAAAATTGTAACTAACATTCAGTCAGTTTAGTGCCATACATGATACACACTTGGGTGATCATGTCTCTTTTGAAACATGACTGACTGGGCAGAAGGTTTTCCTGCAGTAGGTTGCCATTACTCTCTGCAGTAGACTGGTTGCCAACCAAGGCTATAGAACCCAATTTGTTCTGTTATTTAACCTATAACTGGAGGGAAGAGATGGTTAATACCTAACTAACATTACTAGACCTAGAATTATAGAGATCTATAGAAATTTTCATATTTTTTAAAAATTATCTACTTTATATTTGATTCTAAGAAAAAACTTAGCAGACCTGAAGGAGACTACCACCACCTTTAAATTTGTTGTTTTTCTTTTTGTTTACTTTTTTCAGAGCAGTCTTATCAGTTATTACATAAAGTTTCCGATTATCAAAAAAAATTTGGAAAAATTTCAATATTTAAACAACTTTAGTGTTTCTCATACAATGTTATAGTAAATCGATTCTCCATTTTGGAACCACTCTTTGTTTTGATTTTTTTGGAACGAGTTGTTGCTTTTGTTTTTCTCTTTTTCAAGTTTTCTTTAGTTCTTACAACAATGGCATCTTCCTCGGAAACTCTAAGAATGGCTTTATTCAAAAATTTTACAAATGATTCAGGAGTTGAATATGCACAAGCAATAAAGTTAATTGCACAGGATCAATTTACTATAAGGTTGTATGAAAAATTGAGCCGCCACCCCCCACTCCCACTCCCATTGTTTAAATGTTGAAATTTTTTTACAAATTTTTGTCAATTGGAAAGTTTAGGGTTTAATCAATAAGATTACACTGAAAAAAGTAAAAAAAAATTGATAATCAACCAATTTACAGGTGGTAATGTCATACCGGCGAATGGTTCCAAAATGGAGGAACGATTTACTATAACGTTGTATGAAAAACTGAGCCCCCGCCTAAAATTGTTGAAATATTGAAATTTTTCCAAATTTTTGTTTGTCAATTGGAGAGTTTAGGGTGTAATCGATAAGATTGCACTGAAAAAAGTAAAGAAAAAGTGAAAATCACCAAATTTAAAAGGTGGTGGTAGTCTCCTTCAGGTCCACCAAAAACTTTTTAGAAACTAATTGAATTTATTTCATGGTTACTTTAAATGTAAACACAATGATATTTTTTTGGTTAAATTTCAAATGGATATTTTTTTTTAAAAATATCATAAAGGATGTGTGTGGTGAGGGTATAGGCACATATAAATAAAACACTGGGTAAAAGTTTATTGTTTGGGAATAAATTGTTTCTGAATGGTAAAGTAAAATAAAAAAATACATTCTATTTCAAGACAACAAAAACAAACTCTCATGATTTCATCAGAAGTATCTTCGGACATAAAACAAACGCTAATTTCTTACCTGTATGAGATCGGACATGTTGCTTAAGGTGACTAGATTTTTTGAAGCCTCTTTGACAATAGGCGCATTTGTGTGGACGGTCAGGGGTGATTTCATTGAGGTAGTTATTGAAAAGATTGTTGCGTGATGGTTGCTGGATGAGGCCTGCATGTGAAAAAAATACTAAACTTAAAAGCTAATGTCAAGTTTTTAACACAAGTGGAATTATTTTATCTATGAATTAAATGGAGTTTTGACTTTGGTCTTTCTATTTTATATTTAATAACACTGAATTTAAATTTCTTTTCACTTATAGATGATTAATATAATTCATACATATAAACATTTGAATTTAAATACAAATACATTCAGTCTGACTACCATGGTTCCAATGCCAGCTTAGCTTTGATTATTAAATGGCATTGTTCACAGTTGTTACACACTTATGTAGTAACAACTTGACAAAACATTTTTGACCCATGGATTGTACACCTACCATTTCTTGAAAATATGTGAAGTCATAGAAACCCAAATAAAAAATCAATCTATCCACAATCCTTAAATTAGATAAAAAAAAAAATTAAAAAAAATATTAATTCCTTTCTGACCTTAAAACTTTTTGTAGGGAATGAGTGACCACTCAAAATTTACCCAGAAACCTCACAGGTCAATTTCTTTTCAATGCTTCAAATGTCTTAAATAAATATGGCAGTGCTTGGTGCCATTGATAACACCTAAATCTCTTTCAGAAGTCAGAACTTTGATCAACAAAATTCAGAGATGAAATCAATATATCCAATATAAAAGTTATCCTGGTATATTCAAAACCATCAGTTGCCACCCACAGGTGTCTTTTCACAATTTTGATTAAATTTTGTTAGGATTAGAAGGCCAAACCACTGCGTAAATTTGCATACTACAACTTATAGACAGAATTTATATGCACAGGGCACGATAGATAAATTTTATATTTTTAATTTTGCGCATACATGTTGTTTGTTTTAAATTTTGTCAACTGCACAGCGGAGCACCATCTGTGAGAAAAAGAGCACAGTGACACAATTCACTCAACCAGAAATTTCAAAACAGCATGCTGTATTGCATGACATTTGTGCCAGAAGCTCCATTGCAAACATTTCAAAGTGTTTGGGTGTCAATCTGAGGACAGTTAACAAGATTCGGAAAGGGTTAGACAAGTCTAATTGTGATTATAAAGGTGCAGCAGCTCAGAAAACTCAATCTGGTTATTCTAAGAAAAAACATAAATTTGTTGATTAGGGCCTCAGACTCAACACCAAGGCCTACATCAAATGCCTTGAAGAGGTAGTGCTGCCCTGGGTCAAGAGGTTGGCTGCTGAAAGACCCTATGTTTGGCAACAGGACTCTGCACCATACCAAACAAGCAAGAGATCCCAATGATAGTTGTCAGACAATTTCTGCAACCACATCAGCCCTGACATCTGGCCACATAATTCCCCAGACTGCAACCTCCTTGGTTATTATATATGAGGCGCAGTTGAGCAAGAGATCAACAAAACTCTTTTAACACCAAATATATAAATAAATATATATATATAACGATTTGTACCCACAGAAAGTACTAGTGGCTTTAAAAAGAACAGACGTCATATTATTTAAACCCGAGGAACCTTTCGGCCAACTCTTATCAAGGGTTCACATTGGCTTTAATTTTAAGGGAATTAAGGAAAAGGACAAGGCAAAATAAATTAAATTACTTACAATGCTGGGAGTTGATGGAACTCGTTTAAAAATAACCGATCTGAGAAAGAGCGGATTTTATGCTCCTTACAATTGCTGGTGAGTCTGTGAGTGTAACATTTTTTCACTTTTAAACACTCTTGTGGAATTACATGTGTACACCCCCCTTACATTTTTTTTTTTTTTCAATAAATTTATTTTTAAACGAGTTCCATCATCTCCCAGCATTGTAAGTAATTTATTTTGCCTTGTCCTTTTCCTTAATTCCCTTAAAATTAAAGCCAACGTGAACCCTTGATAAGAGTTGACCGAAAGGTTCCTTGGGTTTAAATAATATGACGTCTGTTCTTTTTAAAGCCATATATATATATATATATATATATATATATATATATATATATATATATATATATATATATATCCTCTCTTAGTTTTAATAGTAAATGAAAAGTTACGCATTCTCATGAAGCAAAAAAAAAAAATTTACACATGTATTAATTGAAAGCATTTTTATTTTTCAGTAGTTATTTCCCCTTAAGCATTAACCAATCAGATTATATGCTTCAGTCAATTTTACAGAGATTAGTCAATTGATATAAAATTTTGATACTTGTCTTTTTTTTTTACCTTCAAACAAAAGAAAGTGTGAATGAATATAAATGGATTTATTTTGCATACCTACTTATGAGTCATTCTATGTCAAATTAACAAGGGTCTGACCCTCACTGACACAGACATTTTCAAAATTTAGTACACTTCATGAGAGCTTCATGATAGTAATTAAATGGTGCCTTAGCTGAAACTTTTAGAACATGTATTTGAGGGCATTGGAGGACCTTTTGCTCATGTGATAGATAGACAAGGGAAAGCAACATGACATACTTGATGAACTTGAGCAAATGGAAGGTGGAGCAGTAATTGAGTGAGGTAACAGAAAATGGTTTATTAAGTGCAACAAGGGATAGGGAGATTTAGAAGGCCATGATCACCGACATCCTGAAGGGACACGGCAAATAGAAGAAAATGAAGGAGAAGAAGGTCAAAAGTTTCCGAAGATCCTTTGACCCTTGCAAAAAAGGTGAAATTTTTAAAAAGTTTAAATATCAATATCTTTTTAACTCACAAAGCTAAATTATATACCATTTTAAAGTACTTGCATAGATCTGAATGATGATCTATGTACTTTTTGTTTTAAAGATCAAATAAGATTATTTGATCATGATCTTAACCTATGACCTTTAATTTCTCAAAAAGCATACCTTTCATGTTTTCAAGTTTGACAAGAAATTTGTCTGCTATGGCAAGTTATGTACAAAATTTTGTGGTGGACTTTTGACTGTGGCCTATGTTATAAGAGTTTTACAGAGTTTGACCAAATTAAAAATGTAAATGTTAAGAATATTTTTTAAATATTCATTTCAATGTATCACCTTTTCAGATCAAAACCTAATTTTTTAAATATAAAGAGAAAACCTGAAAATTTGATTGCTTCATACTTTTAGTGTACCATGTCAAATATCAACAACAATTTGATAACCATTAATATCATTTGTTGCATATTTTCATATTATTTTGTTACCTTAACATAAATTCATGACACTTCTTTTTAAATAACTATTTTCATTCTCTCTCTTTCATTATACGAATCTCTTTGTTGTATTACAGAAATGTAAACAAAAGCAAAAATAAGGTTATTTTCTACCAAATTGGTCAACATTTAACCAAAAATAATACACATTCTGTGGATTTTATGAAAGCAGTTTTTATTCAAATATTAATTAGTATTTAAAGATATACAATTTGACCATATTGGAAGATATGAAAATGTTAGCATATTGTGGCAAACTATCAAAATCCTCTATTTTGAATTTGGCCAACTCAGTAAAACCCTTGTTTGTAACTCAGACCACAGTCAAAAGTCCACTAGGAAATTTTGTATATATCTTGCCATAAGGCAAACAAATTTTTTGTCAATTTTTTAAAAAAAATTAAAGATACACTCAAAAGTATTTAATGTAAAGTAAAGGTCAAGTTCAAATATTATTATTTGACCTTTAAACAAAAAAAATACACAGATAACCTTTTAGATTTATCCAAGTAAAATGGTATGTAATTTAGCTTTGTGCATGAAAAAAACAACTAAGATATTGATATTTAAACTTTGTGACTATTTTCTAAAATTGATTTTTTTTTGGCAAGGGTCAAGGTTGAGAATAATGTCTGTTTTACTTTTTGGGAACCCTTTGACATAAAAATGTTAAATAGGTACCACTCAATTTCTATCATGAATCTCTAGAAGTGTACCAAATTTTTTAAAATCTGTGTCTGCATTGATTTGAGACAGAATGATTCTTATATAAAATGCAAAACAAGTATTTTTTTATATAGATAGTTACCAAAAAATTACCTTGGGCTCGTCAGTCTTAGCTCTAGACATCAGAATATACTTCTTTTAATAATTAAAGACTAAACAGATAGAACAAGTGATAATAAAGTTAATACGACTCACCTGTATCTGTGATCAAGATTGGTTCTTGGAGAGCAATATCTGGCAGTGGAATGTCTGGCTTGGAGGGTTTTCGTACTGGCCTTCGTGGTTTCTTTGGCAAAGTGATTTCTTTGAAGTGAGACAATATATGGCTCTTCAGATGGGCTGATGTTCGAAATTTTCTCTCACACTGAGTACACTCAAACGGCTTTGCTCCTAGAGAAGAAAGTAAAGAAACAATAAAAAAATAAACTTTGAAATGTAGTTATTTGGTCCAATATCAAGTTCAAGGCCGTTTCTCAGTACAGTAAGTTCCTACTTAACATTGTATCATTAAACAATATTTTGTTATAAAAAAACTATTGTAAAATAAAAAAATTCAATGTATATGGTGAACATATAAACACATAAATGACTCATTGCAAAAGCACTACAACTCAAACTGTCCATGCATCAACCAAACATCCATCAACTTCAGTCACTTTCCCCACCTCCAAAAGGTTGCCTCACTGTGCCTTTTCTAGAAATACTTTCATGATAATTTTTTGGATGAACTCTTCCCTACGGTATCTAAACATTTTTAACTTAAGCACAGTACCAGACTGGTGTTGGGATCTCATCTATTGACAATTAGGTTCACTAGATGTAACCATCAGTTCTCTGCTAACAGTTTTTTTTCTTGTACTTCTCACTTGTAGAACTCTATTTTAGCTCCATTCTTTCCAGCCAACTTTAATAATCAAAAATTTAAATGCAATGTCAATCACTATCTAGTCTCCTCTTGATTACACTTTTTTTCTCACTCAATAGTAATGTTTCTGTTTCTAATTCTGCCATACCAAGTAACCTCTTGTATCTTAGTGGCTTTACTGCCTTGCATGGGATGATCTTGAATAAGTCACAATAATTAAAACTGAACTCTAAAAGAGGTACAAATTGAATATAATTCCTTCATAAGAAATCCTTGAGCCCCAACTCTGTAAATGATCCTCCTCCTCAAAAAAATAAATAAAATAAAAACAGCCAAGATTGACAGTTATATGACTATAGTGTTCCCAACAGAATTACTTTATCAAAATGGGCACATGTCCGAATGGTTAAAATCATTAGACTCAGATTCAAATCTCAAAATGGTTGATTTGTCAATAAGGTAATTTCTTGATATTGTCAGCCTGTACAGACAATCACAGTATATAGCACCTTTAGAAAGTGCTTAAAAATCACACCCCAAGTTAATCCAAGCCTTTGAAATGAAATTGTGTAGATAGCACTATTTGGAAGCCATCAGTGATTGAGCTTGCACAAAGTCACAAGTCATTGTGGCCGAGGGTTGATATTAATCTTTATAAAAATCTTTCAACGTTTATGACACATTAAAAAATAAATCAATGCTAGCAGATGCTTCCTAAATGAGAAACACAAAAGCAACATATGACACCCAAAAAGAAATCATTCTATGCATATATACCCAATAACCAACATCTATAGATACATACCCAATATCTATAGATACATACCCAATAGCCAACATCTATAGATACAAATCCAATAGCCAACATCTATAGATACAAATCCAATAGCCAACATCTATAGATACAAATCCAATAGCCAACATCTATAGATACAAATCCAATAGCCAACATCTATAGATACAAATCCAATAGCCAACTTCTATAGATACAAATCCAATAGCCAACTTCTATAGATACAAATCCAATAGCCAACTTCTATAGATACAAATCCAATAGCCAACATCTATAGATACAAATCCAATAGCCAACATCTATAGATACAAATCCAATAGCCAACATCTATAGATACAAATCCAATAGCCAACATCTATAGATACAAATCCAATAGCCAACTTCTATAGATACAAATCCAATAGCCAACTTCTATAGATACAAATCCAATAGCCAACTTCTATAGATACAAATCCAATAGCCAACTTCTATAGATACAAATCCAATAGCCAACTTCTATAGATACAAATCCAATAGCCAACTTCTATAGATACAAATCCAATAGCCAACTTCTATAGATACAAATCCAATAGCCAACTTCTATAGATACAAATCCAATAGCCAACTTCTATAGATACAAATCCAATAGCCAACTTCTATAGATACAAATCCAATAGCCAACTTCTATAGATATATATCCAATAACCAACTTCTATAGATATATATCCAATAACCAACTTCTATAGATATATATCCAATAACCAACTTCTATAGAACCATACCCAATAACCAACTTCTATAGAACCATACCCAATAACCAACTTCTATAGAACCATACCCAATAACCAACTCCTATGGATATATACCCAATAACCAACTCCTATGGATATATACCCAATAACCAACTCCTATGGATATATACCCAATAACCAACTCCTATGGATATATACCCAATAACCAACTCCTATGGATATATAACCCAATAACCAACATCTATGGATATATACCCAATAACCAACTCCTATGGATATATACCCAATAACCAACTTCTATGGATGTATACCCAATAACCAACTCCTATGGATATATACCCAATAACCAACTTCTATGGATGTATACCCAATAACCAACTCCTATGGATATATACCCAATAACCAACTCCTATGCATATATACCTAATAATCAACTTCTCCATTGAAGAACTGATTTCCTCTAGTGACCAGCATTTTTCATCACAATCGTAGCACATATTTACAAATAACTTTTTAATCTGTCTCGAAATGTGGCCATTTATCTGTAGCAGACTTATTCTTCAAAAACTTTTTTCTCCATTATTGACCTTTACAATCAACTCAAAACACTTAGCTTTATTCATCCTCCTGATAGTCAAATCCTATCTCATCTACCTTGTCCCAACTTACAAATGAACTTCATCAAGATTCAAAAGTGAGTTGAAGAGATAACGGCCTACAATGGCACCTTGATTATCGGGAACCAGTGTCATCATATGATTCAATTATCTTTCACGTTTTTTTGTGAAAATACATTTTGGAAAATGTACGTCTCCTTGGTTATTGAGCAAAAAAATTTATCAGTTATAAAGCAATAGATTCCTGTTCACTTGCTGCCATAAGGCATCCCTAAGCCATGCAGCCACACAAAGTAGACCAAGTTTTGCATGACTTAGTCTGCTTTTGTCTCTCTCTAAGTTTACATCTCCACTAGCATTGGTCCAAAAATGGGCTTGGATATGAGTGGATAGAATATGGAGGAGTTGGTGGAGGAACACAGGGAACCATAGAAAATCTTCAAAACTTTCAGCTGGAGCAGCAACAAAAGGCAGCTGAGGAAATAAATTCATAGAGAATGTGCTTTCTTCAGTAAGAACATTTGTTCAAAAAGGAGTATGGTGCAAAGTTTTGTTAAAAAATATCCCCAAATACAGCTGTCATAAACATGTTTAATGACCAATACTTTGTGACATTTTAAACAAATCTTTAAGCAGGGACTGAAACAATCCTCTCTGGACAGATTTTTAGAGAGAGAGGGATCCAGTCAGTCTCAAGTAGGTTCTAGTGGCACAAAGAGACAGAGAAAGGAAATAACTCCAGAAAAATAATTACCTGAAGTCTTTGAAGAGGGAGTGGGAAATTCCTCTTCCAAACAATAACACCTCTCTTCCCTCCTCTTTACTCACCATCTTATATACACCAACAAGAGTCTTCAAAAATTAAGTGAAATGCTTATTTATTCTATTTATTTGTCATCTACATTATTTTCTTATTGTTTGCTGCATGCAAACCTATAATTATTCTGTATAAAATTGATATTTTGTTAATATTTTGGGGTGTGTAAAACAGATTATTCAGATTTACATTATTTCTTGTGGAAATATTACTTCAACTTTCTGGAACAGAATATGGCCAATAACTAAAACCTCTGGTTTGGACTTAAAAGTTTTACCATTTTAAAAATGTTCCACTGTAGTCAAAACCTTAATGTTCATATTATTTGTGACTTAATTGCAAAACAGAAACAATAAATATTTGTTAATTCTATCTTATTTTTTTCTTCTCTACCAATTGTACATTACACCTTCATATAAAATCTTAAAGCATTAACTTAAAATCAATCAATCAATGTCCAATCACAGATAGAGCCATATCAGGGCTTAATAACAATTTTCAAATTTAAGCTCAAGCAGACATTAGTTGTCATTAAGTCACACATGAAGCATACAAAACATGGACTCAAAAACCATAATAAACTGTGCTGTCATCAGTATAAATGGCACTCAGTATAATTACAGGTCAGCTCTGTGGATGTTGAAAAAACACAAATATGCTTAACAAGAGAGATTAGCTAGTCACGCTAGCAAATACCTATACTCAGAAATGAGCAGCCAATCATTGCATTTTATTTAATTCTGTAATTGTAAATTTACAATGGGGTTGATTTATCCATATTTTCCCCGAATGTAACCTAGACACAAGTCAACACATGATTCAGCCAGTTAAGTGCCATATGTGATACATGCTTTGGGCGATCATGTCTTGAAAGAGACATGACTGACTGGGCAGAAGATTATCCCGTAGTAGGCTGCCATTGCTTTCTGTGGTAGACTGGTTGCCAGCCAAGGCTATAGAACCAAATCTGTCTTATTATTTAACTCATAACTGGAGGGAAGAGACAGATTAATACATTTCCCAAGGGTATTTGTGCTTAAGTGAATACAAGGAATTCAACTGGAATTCGAAATGGAATTCGAACACATGATTATAAAGCCAAATTGGTCACATCAAAATTATACTAAAATCATAATAATGTTTACATGCTTAAAAGAGTCATTTTTATAAACTTTGTTGAAAACATCAGAAACTGCAGAGAAATTAATTTTACTTACCAGTATGTAAGCGGGAATGAACTCTAAGGCTCCCCAATGTCGAGAACATTTTATTGCAGACATCACACTTATATTCTTTAACTCCTGTGTGAGTCTTCAGATGTGCAGTGAGGGTGCTCTTCACAGCAAATGCACGGAAACACTGGTTACACTTGTATGGCTTCTCATGCGTGTGAATACGTATATGCCGTACAAGATCACTAGGTTTCTTAAATTCCTTTGTACAATACGTACACTGGTGCCAGCGTACACCATTCACCTGAAAACAAGAGAAATAAGATTGCAAACCTTTGTCTTAAAATTCATACATACACACAAAGACATATATAAAAAATTAATGAAATTTTTTAATCCTTTCACCTCAAACAAGGGAATAAAGCCACTAAGATTTAAGAGGTTACTGAGATTGAAAGGATCTGAGAAAGTGTTGAGGAGAAAGAAGATATTAAAAGAGCAAGATTCAAAGAGACAGAATATGACAACTGATGTTGCATTTAAATTTTTGAAAAATTGTACTTGAAAGGAAAGCGAGAAGCTGGATGAGAGTTCCACAAGTGAGAAGTGCAAGAGAAGAGTCTGTTAACATAGAACTTATGGTTACACTTAGCAATCTTAATGGTAAAATAAGTGGCAATCTAGTAGCACACTTAAATTCATGAAGTAAAAGAAAAAAGCTTATTAATACATTTGCCATGTAATTATTTATAGAAAAAGAACAAGGACACTATGTTATGGCAATGGAAACATGACTAATACCAAGATGCCAAGTCAGGACTGATGAGATTGCTTATTACTATAAACATATGTTTATCATAATCTAAACATAAAACCACAGCCTTCATTCAGTCTTTCACCAACTGGATAAATCATCTCATTGCATTTCAATTGTGATTTGCATTGGTGTACACAAAAAACTAAGAAAGTCCTGATTTGCATTCATGAGGGAATGAAAGGTGAAATAACACCATAGCAAGAAAAGAAAACACGTCATTTCAATATATTTGGTTTTATTTATGGATTTGCTTGGAACAGTCTGTAGGATAGATAGGTGACCATTGCAACATCTTTGCTGCTG
Organism: Ascarosepion bandense; assembly: GCA_037127315.1. Classification (NCBI taxonomy): domain Eukaryota; kingdom Metazoa; phylum Mollusca; class Cephalopoda; order Sepiida; family Sepiidae; genus Ascarosepion; species Ascarosepion bandense. Next base: position 2,890,713 of record JBBBDQ010000640.1, read on the forward strand.
CTTCTATCAAGACAGATTAATGGACCAAATTTTCCCTTCAGCCATCAAGAACTAATTCTTTTCTACCATTCCTCTATTTGTCTCTACATCAGAATGCAGAGATTACCACTGACCATTCTATTATGCCATATAAAAACTTGTAACTGAAACTCACCACCTTCCAGCCGAATGGCCCTTAATTTTACTGTCTACACCAGGGTTTTCCAACCTGGATGATATTGCCCACTAGTTGGGGGTTGCAACTGTTGGGTAGCTGATAAGCACATGAACAGAAAAGATGACTGGAAATTTTGGTGGGTAATAGGATTTTGAGTATTAAAAAGGTATTTTAACATATGTGACCTGAAAAAATATTTAAAGGAAATATGCAAAGAACCTGTATAAAATTAAAAAAAACAAAAACACACAGAAGTTTAAATGGAAAAAAAACTGGGTTACATTTTTTTTTTTTTTTAATCGTATCACTCCGAGCAAGGCTGCAACGCCACTGATGTGAAGGGGGCTACGTAAGAGTAAAAGAATTGGAAAAGAGAAAGCCGGAAGCCACATCCTAAACAGGGAACAAGGGATGAGTCTCTTAACCTGTTCAATAGACGTGGGTGGAGTGTGAACCGGGCGATAGATAGATCAGTCTACTCCAATTGAAAAAAAAAAAAAAGTGAGAAGATTGGAAAAGAGAAAGCCGGAAACCACATCCTAAACAGGAAACAAGGGATGAGCCTCTTAAATGTTTCTAAAAAACGTTGTCGTCATTGTCTTGCGGCCTTGGCTGAGATCAAACTCACTATACCCCTCCAGTATTCCCTGTGCACTTGGAAACCTGGCACAGTTTTACAGTGAAATTCATAATCTTGTCAAATAGCTGAATACTTAATGCTTTGCCAGGGCTACCAAGAGTGTTTTTACTGTGACACCAACACTAGATGTGTTGCCTCCAGGCCCAATCCTGTTATTTAACCCATAACTGGAGGGAAGTGACGGATTAATACCATTTCCAAGGGTACCAGTGCTAAAGTTAATGCAGGGTACTCAACTGGAATTCAAACTTGGCTCACCGATTTCTCTTTCCAAGCCGATATCCACTGCACCACAACGCACATCCGTCACTGAACACTTACAGCGCCTGGTATTCCCAAGTGGTCACCCATCTAAGTACTGACCAGGCTCAACGTTGCTTAACTTTGGCAATCGAACGAGAACCGGTGTATGCAACGTGATATGCCGTAGCATAAAACACCTTGTGTCTTTGCACTGAAAAGTCAAGTTGTACAGGAGTTTATTCCCGGTTTTACTAAATGAGGTAACAGTAAGTGGAATAATAATACTTACTAGCGGAACCCGCGGAATTACCACGGAAGGATAATTATGATTTCCTGAAAAGGTTTTACTTTGTCATACTACAAATGATAGTAGCGTCTTCAAACAAAGTTATTGAATAATAAAATAACGATAACAGAGTGTAATTTTATTAAAATATCTATAAAAGTAATGTCCATAGAAGCGACTTTACTGTAATTTTTTATTATATTAAGCGGCGTATGCAAAGACCGTAACCAAAATACTGTATGCTATTTTGTGAGAGATTTTGAAAGAGAAAATGTTTTTTTTTATAACTGAAAAATCATGGCTCTTGCGTTCATTGTAAACAGAAAAGACCAACTGAGGAATGGCCAAAGGTGTAGAGGCCAGAAATTTCGTTATTTGGTCGCAGGATACGACAACAAACCTACCTATTTTTACTATATTGTCCAGTACACCCACACACACACACACACACACACACACATATACACACACACACACACACACACACACACACACACACACAATTACTGCTACAAGCACCAGCTTAAGATGCTACTGATGCGGTGAAGCTATAGGCTCTCTCCCCCTACTCTCTCACTCTTTACTACTCTTCTGTTTGGCAAAGGTGAGAGAAAGGCTAAGGAAAGTAACGTTTATAGATTATAAAAAGATAGAGGGGAAGGAAAAGCTTGTATAGAGAGTAAGTGTGTTATCTTTCTTCAGTGGTGTAACGGACGGAGGAACTAAGTAACTAACTAAGGAAGGAACAAGCAGAATTATTATATGAGGGATAATCGATAATATATTCATTCAGTAATAGCGAACTGTGGTAGTGACAAGTTTTCCCACAAACAATAAATATCTTGATATTTTCTATAGTTTGAAAAAGTGTCATTAACATTAAAATAGTTCTTAACATTTTTTTTCCAGATATAAATCAAATAAGGGAATACCAACAAAATAGAGTTGCTGAATTTAAATATAATTAAATAATTTACTATAATTAAATAAAATTGAAAGTGTAAATGACTGCAGAATTTAAAAAACCTTCATATTTTCAAAACTGTCACATTATAACAATTAATATTAAAAATAATGAAAAAACACATTAAAAAAATTACATCGTAATGTTATACATTTTAACTTCATAGGTACCCCTCTCATTTATGTAATGATTAAATAAATTAGAAGGGTACCTAAGGTACCTTTGAAATTTTTACTTATTATTATTTTTTTATATTATATCATTTATGACATTTTGTTCATAACTGATATAATATAAAAATTAACAAATAAAAATAAAAACATAAAATTTCTCAAGAGATGTACATAAAAATTATTGGTACATCTCTTATGAAATTTTATCTCACCCTCAATTATGAAATTTTAAATTTTTGTTACATTATTTTTAAGTTTCCAGAAAGTATCTTCAAATGTAAGGATAAAGCTAAAGTACCTAAAAAAACAATGTACATTAAAAATTTTTATTTTATAATTTTAAACAAAAAGCCTTTCATTTTTTATTAAAACTTACATTTGCTAATCTTTACATAAATCTAAATTATATAGTTTTCAATAGTCATTATTTTTTTACTTGTTCTTTAATATGTTATTAGCAGTAACAACAGCCAATGATACATAAGTCAACATTATTCATTACTTTCCTTTGGTATTTTTTAGTACATCATGAAGTCAGTTAATGAACCAGTAGCAAACATTTTCTAAACAATTTTGGTATACATTTGAATATTTACTATACAGGTTGGTGGTGGAAAATAGGTAATGACGCAAACAAGGTTAGAAAGCCCTAGTTTACAAAGTCATAAAACCCAGTGCAGATAAAATAGTTCACAGTCCACTTTATTCTAAGCTATGGCCAGGTTCAATTGCATTAGTGATTAGAAATATTGTCAGATAGAAGAAAATTGCTTGAATTAATTTGTGTTTCAGGCACTTGCACCTAGCTGTAAGGTCCTCTGTGGCAAAAATAGTAACCACACACCTAGCTAAGGTGGCTTCTCAGAAATATATATATAAAATAATCCAAAAATACTTTGGATTTTCCTTTTAATAATTACATATACATGTTAATGATAAAACTGTTTTCATTAAATTTGGGGCTGTTTTTCATCATGCTATACTCATTTTTAGTGAAAAGTTCAAACATTATTATAATAGTCATTAATATCTTTCTTATGTTTGAAGATACTTTCTGGAAAATTGAAAATAATGTAACAAAAATTTAAAATTTCATAATTGAGAGTGAGATGAAATTTCATAAGAGATGTACCAATCATTTTTATGTACATATTTTGAGAAATTTTATGTTTTTATTTCTGAGGAATCTATTATTAATCTATTTAATTTATCTTCCATTATTATATTATTATATTTACCTTCGTTTATTTTACTAAACGCATTGTGACAGCCTTCAAAACTTAACCATATTCCTAATATACACAATGCTTCAAGCAAATTACAAAACTTTCCTAACCTTACACCTGAGCCAGGATGAATTTGCAACTGTCAGGGAGCTATTTGAAATGTCCGAGAAACGTGCAAAGATAGAATGCCAAATCAACTTCCTAAACCGATGTCTCAAAAGCAACACCATCGGGAGTGCCCACTTCCCAGCATGCCTCAAATTACCAAACCACAAACAATCGCTTGACTACCTGCATGAGTTCTGCATAATCTTTCATCTTAATAATAACATAAACGGTTTGATGATTAAACTTTACTTTCAGTAAGTTTGTGGTCTTCTTCATTACACCATGATGTTTGTTAGAAAAGATTATAAAAAAACTTTTTAAAAAAATGAATTACAAAAATACTTTGGAGATCACAAACACAAAATGAAGTATAATGTAACACTAGAAGCATATGCACATAAATATGCACACACACACATACAAACACACGCAATAGTCACAAAAGACCCTCTTCCACTTTGGCAGGGGTCAAACTAATGGTCAGGTCAACACAAACTTAGATAAAAGACATATCAAAGCAGACTGGTACCATCAGACCATAAAAATCCCAACTATCAATCACTCATATACACACCATAAAAACACACACACACACACATACAATTAACAACAGCAGCAGCCAGGAAGGACCATTTGTTGAAAGTCTCTGACTCAAACACAATCACTCTAACATTCTGAAGATGAGATTTTGATCTCGAAATATTAATGTATAATAAATAGGTGATACCCAACAACTTATTTACCTTCCTTTATTTTGTTAAACGAATTGTGACAGCCTTCAAAACCTAACCATATTGCTAATATACACAATGCTTCAAGTAAATTACAAAACTTTTTTATTATTATAATAGATATTAATATCTTCAAACATTATTATAATAGATATTGATATCTTCAAACATTATTATAATAGATATTGATATCTTCAAACATTATTATAATAGATATTGATATCTTCAAACATTATTATAATAGATATTGATATCTTCAAACATTATTATAATAGATATTGATATCTTCAAACATTATTATAATAGATATTGATATCTTCAAACATTATTATAATAGATATTGATATTTAGAATAGATGCCTCTTTTTTTTTTTTAATTTTAGTTTATTTGCCTATCGAAAAGCGCATACCAGAAATCATAAAGAAATGAAGTTCTCTGAACCCCCCCCCACACACACACACACATATGTATACATACAGGGCAAGCCAGATAAGTCCCCATCCCCAGGTGACTTTTATTATTACTACCTTGAGCTGCTTCATGATCGTCAAGTGAACACAATAGCATTGACTGGAATTTTAATTCTGCTTGCCTCACTGATAAATATTATGCCATTTGTATTTTCTTTAATAAGTTTTTTTGAACATTCAGGCTCTAGACAAAAATAAGTATACTGTTTAATAAATGAACAGTGCTTACTCAAATACGAGGATACACTAAAAATAACATCTAAAACTGATAAAAATATATGTGTGTGTGTGTTAATTATCACAATTTTGTATATTTATATCCATCATTAACTGTTTCTTTCTTTTTTTCCATTTCTTTCTTTTACGTGATTACGTATAGCTTAAGAAGCTATTGAAGTGTAATAGTTGGAGAAATGACTTACTTTCCGTATGGTGTGCCTTTTGGTGGATCCAGTGGCTGCATCATGAACAGCCATTGTGGTTATGGTCTGGCCGAGACTGACTGGCACTTTAACTGCATTTCCATTAGCATCCTCGGTACCTTCTTGTTCCCCTCCAACATTGACACTTGGAAGACCGCTATTCTCAAGAGCTTGTTGAAGAATGTCAGCATTCATAGGTTCTGTCTGAAAAACAGAAAAGGAAGTCACAACTGAATGACATCTGATTTTTATTCATTATGTGATTGGAGGGAAGGGATATTAGCTTTAGTCCATCTTAGGGAAGGAAAACTGATTTCAATGCACCCCTGCCTTGCAATGAAAACATAGAGTAAATAAACCTCCTTAGCTGTGATGAAGGTCCTCTATGTTGAAGCAAAACTTCCAATATATAAAAAATTATGTGGTTTGTAAAAGAATTGTTATAATGGATGTTACCTACCTTATAATGGATGGGAAAAAAACAGGGAATTGTGGGTAGAAAAGTGAGTCAATGAGAAATTACTTGGTGGGAGACTTGATCAAGCCATCAAACCTCTGACCATTGTAGCCAGGTATTGAACTCCCAACTCTTTGGGTCAAGTCACTGGACCATGTGTCCTGACTACCCAGTGTTTAACAAAAACCTAAACAGTTGAGTTAAAGGGAGATAACTAAGACATCCAGAAGTGGCATGACTCATGGAACGAGAACAATATACCCCCAGTGATTAAAATAAAGGGTTTGTTTCGAAATTCCAATCACCTAAAGACAGTCAGAGCATCCAACAGCTAAAATGTTGTGAATATGGCCATAAAGATGAGGACAAATGCCAAAACAATGTAAATAATGTAAATAATTACAATACCTCATCTCAGAAGTATAGACAAAGTTTAATCCTTGTTTATACAGAATGTCTATGAAGTCTTTATTTTATTTTTTGATGTTATCTGCAGTGTTTTGTATATATTCTGGCAATTGTGGAAAAACAGACCCCCACAATTGTCATATAGGCGGACCTGAAGCAGACTACCACCATATTTAATTTAGTTGTTTTTCATTTTTTTTTTACTTTTTTCAGTGAAGTCCCATTGATTGTTACTTAAACTTTCCAATTATCAAAAAAAGATTTTAAAAAATTACAATATTTAAACAAATTTGTGGTGGGGTCAGTTTGTCATACAACATTAAAGTAAATCAATCCTCCATTTTTAATACACTATAAGGTTGTATGAGAAAATACCCCCCCCAATTGTTTAAATATTGAAATTTTCACAAATTTCTTTTGTCATTTGTAAAGTTTAAGGTGTAAAAGATAATATTGCACTAAAAAAAGTCCAAAAAATTTGATAATGAACAAATTTTCAGGTGGCAGTAATGTCATACCAACGACTGGTTTCAAAATGGAGGCTCGATTAAACTATAACGTTGTATGAGAAACTGATCCCCCCAGAAAATGTTTAAATACTGAAATTTTTCAAAATTTTTTTTGTCAATCATAAAGCTAAAGGGGTAATCAATAGGACTGCGCTGAAAAATGTAAAAAAGAATGAAAATCAATGAATTTAAACATGGTGGTAGTCTGTTTCAGGTCTGCCGTCATATAAAAATTAATATCCAAATGACTTTATCAAACATTAGGAAAGGAATTTGCTTCAGGTTAAGACTTCCAAGACTTATTAATGTTTTTCTTTGTTGAAGAAGCTATAATTACAGGACAGATTTATTGAGGTTATAAGAAGTAATTATTTGAAACTCAGTTGCAGACAAAGTAATAAACAAGACCCACAAATGCCCCAGGATATGTTTTGAAATGCTGCTGAACAAATCTACCAGTGTAAGAATTACTGATGAATGTTATATCAAATGTTAATTTTAATAATTCAATATGTTTTGTGCAAAGGTTCCTAACATGCTTTTGAAAGTTAGAAACTAAATACAAAGTTGAAAACTGAATTTTAAACTTTTTTTTCCAGACCTATAAAATTTTTTTTTTAATCATTTCACCCCAAGCAAGGCATTCCACTGCCACTATAGCACAGGGGGTTACATAGGGGAAGGTGCTGAGAGAGCGATTAGATATAGGAAAGGTCAGAAGGAGGGTGATAGACGAGTAAGGAGGTATATAGGAAGAGTGTTTGAGAGAATGGGTGCAAGTTAGTGTGTTAGGAGGTGTCTATTAACCCTACATTTAAACTCCTGAAGATTGTAGCTGTCGGGGAAGAAAGTATGCGGAAGGGAATTCCACAGGCGGGAAGTGCGAGAAAAGAAGCTGTTGGAGTAGAAATTGCAGTTACATTTTATCGATTTTACTGTAAAAGGGTGGGACCTAGTTGCTAACCTAGTATCTCGTGTAAATTTGTACCTAGGGGGCACCAGTGATCTAAGTTCATTGGAGCAGAAGCCGTGAAAGTATTTATAGAAGAGGCACAGGAAAGCCACGTCATGCCGGTGAGAGAGTGACAGCAGCTGGGCTGCCAAGTTGGTATCGATCACATTACAGATTCTCCGCTGTATTTTGTCAAGAAGCCCGAGGAGAATAGCAGGGGCACCCGACCAGATGTGGCAGTAGTATTCAATACACGGGCAGATTAACATTATAACATTTTAAAAATGAATTTTTGAAACTTTCAAAAAATCAATGTTTACACTTATGATCTGTTCAAATAAAAATAATTCTTCTTTTTGTATATATTATTCTATTTCTTTTTGATTCTACAAAGCCACTCAGGTGAACATTATAAATTTTGGGGCAATTTTTTAACATTTCCCCAAGAAATTTTGCTTTTGAAATACTGATTTCATCAGACATCATGCAGATGTGACTCAAATTGATAAAGCTTCTTCCAGTTTGGAGAATGTCACTGTGCTTCAGAATCAAAATGAACTGTACCAAATAACAGAAAGCACATCACTTGAGGGATTTCAACAGCAACAACATCTAAAATAGATACCATATGTAACTAGAAGAGAAAATAACATAATATGTTGAATTTCCACACAACTTTAAACAAAAGTTTAGGAAGGAAACTCTAATCACTACTGGAAAGAGCAATAACAGTGCACTTGATAAAACTATTTTCGTGTAAAATTATTTTAAGAGAAAGATTTTTTAAATTTCAGTCAAAAGTAGCACTGACTGCTCAGCCAATGGATGTTGAATGTATATAAAGAAATGGCTAATATTACCATTGTATCAAATGAGAATTATTTTTAAAATTAAGTCCATTTTTCTTTATCAAGACTGATGTGATCCACAGGTCATCTGCTAATTTGGTTTGATTTTTTATTCAGTTAAGTGGTTAGCCATCTTAGATCAAAATTAACTAGGATTTAATCACCATCTTATTCACAACCATAATATGTGAATCTTTTTAAAAGTCAGCACTAGAAAATCATCATGAAAAATGAAATCAAAAGAAAAAGACATGATTGTATTTACATACAGATAGACACTGATTTTAGACATTCAAGTTGCGTTGGGTAAATTGTCGCCATTTTATATTTTTCATTTCACACATGTCTGTTGTTTTTGATTTTGTCGACTGCACAGTATAGTAGGGTCAGTTGGGCACTGTCTGTGGGGAAAAAGAGCACCATGACACAATTCACTTTACCAGAAATTTGGAAACAGCATGCTGTATTGCTTGGCATTTGTGCCAGAAGCTCCAACACAAACATTTCAGAATGTTTTTGGGTGTCATTCTGAGGACTGTGCAGAGGATTCATAAAGAGTTAGACGAGTCTAATGGTGATTACGAAGGTACAGCAGCTTGGAAAACTCACACTGATCATTCTGATAAGAAAAGAACCCCTGAATTTGTTGGTGAGGGCCTCAGACTCAACATCAAGGCCTACATTAAGTGCCTT
>JBBBDQ010000640.1:2905000-2935000 GCA_037127315.1 Ascarosepion bandense
CTTTGGTAAGCTGCGTCCATGTTTTCGCAGGACCTTCATCAATGACTTCATCCCCACTAATGCAGTTGTGATTAATACATAATTGAACCATCATGAAATATTGAAGCAAGTTTTACAGCTGTATGACCTTATTAACAACAACTAGTTTAGGATACTGGAAACTCAGTTTTTTGGTTTTTTTTTATCAAGGCACCATCTTCAGAAAATTTACCTACCAAGGATAGAGAGTTCAGCCTGCCCTTTTCTACACAGATTTATTTTCATTTATGATTTTACTATCTGTCCATAGCTGAGACCATGGGTCAGGGTGAACCTGGGAAAAACAGCAATTAAGAAGTGGTTTTACCCTCTTCAAAACCTCCAATCCCCCGATCAGAGGATTTGCTGCCAGATGTAGTTTATCATACCCAGGACACATTTCATAACTTCATATAGCCTTGAAATTTCTCTATAATTGGTTAAATTTCAAAATGTCTTTGCACACTTGCAACACCCAGACCCCCAGCTGTATGGGAGTGCTGATCTCACCAGAATCTATTCATAGGCTACATTTTGGCAGTTGAATCCTCAAATCTATTTTGCTGCTTGCAAAGGTGCCACTTATTTGTTGACTTCAGGCCCCTCAAAAAGTAGTTCCAACACTACCCATAGATTAAATAAAGGGTTCAGATTAAAATTCCCTGAAGGTTCCCTGGATTGACAAGTACCTGGTAAAGACTGGAAGGCACAACAACCAAAACAAATTTGAGGACATTAGTTTGAAGGTAAATAAAAAAAGTATCTGCACATTTTAATTTGGTCTTAATTTTAAAATATTCTATTCACATTCAGTCAGTTTCCCACTGTAAGATTGACTCTACCTGTGTCTTTTCTATAAATACTTTCATAGTATTTTTTCAGACAAGCTCTTCACTATAGCACCTAGACTATTCAAACTTAAGTGCAATACTAGATTGGCATTGAGATCTCATCAATTTACAAAAGGAACTGACTGGATATAACCGTAAATTCTATGCTAAGTTTCTTTTCTCGCATTTCTCACTTGTGGAACTCCCTTCTGGTTCGATTTTCAAGCCAACTTTAATCTTCAAAAATTTAAATGAAATGTCAGTTGCTATCTACTGTTCTCCTGATTATTCTTTTTGTTCTCACTCATTAATAATGTTTCTGTTTCTAATTTTTCTACACCCAGTAAACCCCCCCACCTTGTGTCTTAGTGGCTTTATTGCCTTGCATGGGGTGAACTCAATTTTTAAAAAAATTAAAGAATGTATAGCAAAAAAATATTTTAATTCATCTTAAATTATTTAATAATTCTGAATATTTGAAATCATGAAAAGAACAAAACAAAAACCAAAAGAATAATGTAGGAGCTTGAGAAATGTCATTTCAAAAGATAGATGTACCTCACCTGGATGTGAGCACGTAAGTTTCCCTTTTGAGAAAAAGTTGCCGAGCAAAAGTCACACATGTGCGGCCTCTCACCAGTGTGTTTAGTCATGTGAATCTGAAGAGCACCTTTCTGGTTGAAAGTCTTATCACACATTTTACAATCAAACGGCCGTTCACCTGGATACAAAAGAAAAATAAGAACACGTCATGAAGAAAACATTGTTATGTCAAATCGCCAATTCAAATTTTTTGAAACTGAGCAATTTTTAATCAGATTTAATCAGATTTCATGTACTAATTCTTAATACTGAAAGTATTACCAGTAATACATTCAAGTTTACAAGCTACAATAATGTCTAATTTACAAGCCATATTTTCAGGTTTACAAGTCTAGCCAAATTAGTGTATTATTATTATTATTATTATTATTGGTCCTGATCTGGCACCTCAGCTTCAGTCACTTTCCCACAGACATACCATGATTTCCCTCTGCCTTTTCTATAAATATTATCACGGTAATTGTGGTGCAGTGAATATCGGCTCAGAATGAGAAATCGGGGAGCCGAGTTCGAATTCCAGCTGAATTCATTGCATTCACTTATACGCAAATACCCTTGGGAAAGGTATTAATCCATCTATTCCTTCCAGTTATGGGCTAAATAACAGGACAGATTGGGTTCTATAGCCTTGGCTGGCAACCAGTCTACCGCAGAAAGCAATGGCAACCTACTGCAGGATAATCTTCTGCTCAGTCAGTCATGTCTCTTTCGAGACATGATCGCCCAAGCGTGTATCACGTATGGCACTTAACTGACTGACTGAATTGTTCTGGTGAATTTTTGTCTTCAGTGCCTAAATTTTACAAATTTAACTCCTTTACTAGATTGGCAACTAGGTCTCATCATTTTACAGATGAAACTTCTAGACATAACCATAAATTCCATTCTATTCACCCTTGCACTTGCAGACTCTCTTCCAGATTCTTGCTTTCCAGTCAACTTTGATCTTCAAAAATTTAAATGCATTGTCAATTGTCAACTTCCAGCAAAATGATTCTATTTTAATGCATCTGTAATAGACTTATAATAGAGAAGAAACATACCTGTGTGTATCCGGATATGCCGTAACACCTGACTTGGTTTCTGGAACGATTTGCCGCAATGTTGGCACTTGTGGTGGAAACTCGATCGGTCTATGTTTCGCTTATAGGAACGATGAGACAATGAAGACCTGGAATTAAGGAGCAAAAAGAAAAAAAGAAATCAATTGGCTGTCTTTTCAATTCCAACTTTATTCTATCATAAAATAGATAAACTGCGGGAATATGATGAAAAAAGATTTATAAATAAAATAATAATGATGAGTAATATTAGAAGAAAAAGAAATACATTATGCTAAGGGTAAAGGAACTGGAAATGTGATTACCCCACTTAGCTTTGTCAAACACCACTAAGCAGTGATGATTAAGTCTAAAGAAAGACAAACATTTTCCTGCCTCACCCCCTTTCTCCTCCCTACTCAAAAAGATGTAGCAGTATGCAGAAAACAGATGGTCTCACTGGGACACATTAGTTTTCCCAGTCCACTGACTTTCTCAAAAGAGACATGAGCCGGAAACCACATCCTAAACAGGGAACAAGGGATGAGCCTCTTCACCTGTTCAATAGACGTGGGTGAGACTAAACTATTGCCTGGTTCACACTCCACCCACGTCTATTGAACAGGTGAAGAGGCTCGTCCCTGGTTCCCTGTTTAGGATGTGGTTTCCGGTTTTCTCTTTTCCAATCTTTTCACTCTTACATAGCCCCTGCACATCAGTGGCGTTACTGCCTTGCTCTGGGTGATATGATTAAAAAAAAAAAATGACTGATTGGGCAAAAGATTATCCCGAGTGTGTTGCCATTGTTTTCTGCGGTAGACTGGTTGCCAGCCAAGGCTACAAAACCCAATCTCTCCTATTATTTAACCCATAACTAGAGGGAAGAGACAAATTAATAGTTTTCCCAAGGGTATTTGGGTGCAAATGAATGCAAGGAATTTAACTGGAATTTGAACTCAGCACCCCAATTTGTTATTCCGAGTTGATATCCACTGCACCACAATGCACAAAATTGCCTAAAATCATTCATTGTTAGTGAATAAAGATTCAGAGTTCAGATGCAAATAATGTTGTGAGAAGAGTAATATGGTAATATTAGCTGTTTCCCTATAAGGAAACATTCAGCATTCATGTACTACTTTTGTTTGAAATTTATAAAATCTTTCTGTTAAAACAATTGACAGGAGTTTCCTTTCTAACCTTTTGTTTGAAGTACTGTGGAACACCAGCAACTTCCTTTTGTTATTATTTTCACTTCAAGTTACATGCGATATCCATTTTAGATGTGGCAGTTGTTGAAAGTCTCCAAGTGATTTGGTTTCTGTTATTTGGTACAGTTCTTTGTGATTATGTAATGTCAGTGCATAAAATTCAAAGGAGGATGGTCCTTGCTAAGACCTACAGGCTTCATTCACTCAAAGTCATTTTTAATCATTAATTTGAGAAAGCAGTTGTATACAGTGGACAGTTTAGGTGTTTCTGAATAAAAGTCTTGATCGGCTAAGGCTACTAAAGAATATGATTTGAGACTCTTTGTGATAAGTAAGTCTTGTGTATTATCAGTAACTAACTTAATTTACTCTTGGTATTTATCTCATGAGAACTATCTAAGAATCATCTGAGAACACTCACTGTCTCACTAGTCACCTTCCATAACTCTTACTTGAAGGGCTCTTTGAGCAAGGGGGTGATGCCCAACACAAATCAATTAAGTCTTTGGTGCCACCTAGTTACAAATTTACATGAGATACTAGATTGGCAACTAGGTCCCACCCTTTTACAGTAAAACCGATAAAATGTAACCGCAATTTCTACTCCAACAGCTTCTTTTCTCGCACTTCCCGCCTGTGGAATTCCCTTCCACATGCCTGCTTCCCAGATGGCTACAATCTCCAGGAGTTTAAGTGTAAGGTCAATAGACACCTCCTAACATGCTAACTTGTATCTATTCTCTCAAACACTCTTGCCATCTAACCAACCCTCATTCTCGGTACCCTTACCCGTCTATCACCCTCCTTCTGACATTTCCTATATCTAACCATCCTTTCCCATCACTCCCCTGACCCTATGTAAGCCCCTGCACTACAGTGGCAGTGGAATGCCTTGCTTGGGGTGAAACAATTAAAAAAAAAAAAGAAAAATCCTACTATAAAGTTGTGACACAAAGGCAAAAATAAGACAGTCAATCATCTAATGACCAAAAATAATGGTTTCTCTGTCAGAGGATGTGTGTATCTTTCTGGTTAATAAATCAATCCTTTGAAAATAATTGACATTTTTAAGGAATGGGTAACATTCCTGCTGACAATAAAAACATGCTTTATGATCCCTTTAAAGAGTATTTAAACAAAGCTTCTAAATCAGACAAGCCAGTAAGGAAATGCAACAGACAGTAGCAGTTCACAATGGCCTACACAGCTTCAGAAATTTTTTTACTCATTCACCTGTGTTCCTTACTAAACTACATGAGACATACACTCTTCTTCACCAAAGTAGATGACATGTATACTCTTCCTCACCAAGCTACATGACACTTACACTCTTACTCACCAAGCTATGTGACAATTACACTTTCCTCCTTTCTTTCTTACTTGAATCTTTTTTCTCACACATATATATGAAGAAATCATATTTCTTTTCATCTTAAACAACTATAAACAAGCACTGTAAAAACACATGCACATTAAAAAAATATTAGTTGTAAAAACACAAAAAGAAAAATATTTTATATTTAAAAATCTTTCTTCCCTTTTGGTTTGTTGCCAATTGATTTAAATCCACATCAAAGTAAAAGTAGTTAATTCTGGTAAATACATTTATCAAAAACAATTTCCCTTATCAACATAAATATTAAATTAATGAAATAGAATGCAGCTTTTTTTTTTTTTAGCTTAACAAGAAAGTAATGGAAAGACAAAAGTATTAGTTAGATACGAAAGAAAAATGAACTTGGCAAACATAAACATGTCCACAATAAGATGTGTCTCAAGGACAGTTTTCCCATGACACTTTTTTAACGACCTTTATAAGAATAATTTGATATTTAAAATATATTAAAAAGAAATACAATTAATTCTAATGCAATACAATATTTATCATTTACTAATTTATAAAGAACTAAATATGAAAAAAATTTTATTCATAAATTTATAAACATTTATTAAATTATATGAACCAATTCTGAGGAAATTCTTATTATTTACCAGTTTATAAATTTTGAAACAACTGGCAATTAGCTGATTTTTTGCCAACCATAAACCAATAAATTATATAATAAATAGTGTAAATAAACAATCTAATAAATATTTTTGTTATAAATTCTCAAAAACAAAGAAAATGTATAAATTCACTTTTATATGTCTAGGTTTTATAAAATGTCAAATCTGCTTTTTAAAACAATAAATATTAAATAATTACCAAAGACTGAAAGTAGTTAAAAAAAAGTGGTGTCATAGAAAAAAACTTTCCATCTTATTGTGAGTACAAAAGTCCATACTTGCCAAAAAAGCATTATAATTTTCAAATGTTCTAAAAATTGCTCACTTGATTCGATAATGTTGTTTCATGTGTTCCCGTAACAATGTCATTTTAGGGAATTCTTTTGTGCATTGACGACAAGAGTATGATCGCTTCCCTTCTTGATCCTGGCGATGTTCCCTCATGTGTCTGTCCAATTGGTTCTACAAATAAAAAAATCATATAAGTAAATATTATTTACTTTGCTTATTTCTGTACACGTTATGCCTTTGTTGTATTTTCTAATATCTAATCTACGAAGTGATAAACAAGATATTAGAATATTTAAAGATTATTTTATATTTAAGAGACTATAAATCAGTGTCACGCAGGGGTAAATGGTTGCTAACAGTATGGAGCTAGTATGGTTTGAAGTATAAGTGTTCTCTAGTTTGGGTCCCTTGATAAAACTAAACAAAAAATAAAGATATAAGAACAGAGGAGATTTGCTTATTTTCAGATTTAAGGGGCTTCCTTTTAACTAATTTGAATCAATTTAGAGTATTTGCGCCCCTCTAGTTAGAATGGGTCTTTTTGAATTTAAAGTGGATTCATTTAGATTTTGAGGTTATTTTTTTTATATAGATTTTTTATGTTGGTTTTCAAGTTTTGCATAACTTTGTCTACTTTGCTTAATTTTACATTTCATTGAATACACATTTGATAAGTGCAAAATTTAGACAAAATGGTGTAAAACATAAGAAAAGGAAAAAATATTATCTAAAATATTAAAAATTTTGTACTGTTTATGAATTTTATTTTAAAAAAGTAAAAACTATTAAATTTTTTTGTAACTGCTCTAAAATTTTTTATATAATTGTTTAATTCATTAAATTAATTAGTTTCTTAACATAATTGTTAATTGTTTAATTCATTGTTTTAATAGATAGATAAAAAAAATATGAAGTTTTTAATGAAATAAACTAGATAAGTTCCAAAAATCATAAAAAAATTTAGGTGAAGTGTTTCATATTTTACACCAAAAAAGCATCATCTAAAAATATCTATTTTATAGACACAGAGGTTGAATAGACATAATGAAAGGGTCCCTAAATTTTATTTGGCTAAAGGACCTCTTTTGGCCTAAATCTGGCCATGGCTGCAAATCATATACAAAGTTATAAGTCCTACCAAACAGTTTCTAAAAGATTTCAGAATATTTCAATAAATAAAAATAAAATTTAATTTAGGATGTAACATGGGCTTAGGTTCTTTTCAAAATTAAAAATCTTTTGTTTAATCATTTCATCCCAAGCAAGGCAATAAAACCACTAAGACACAAGGGATTATTGAGTGTGAATGACTATGTGAAAAACAAAAACATTATTAAGGAGAGAGAATAAAAGAACAAGACTGAAAATTGTAAATAATAAGCCAAATATGATAAAATCAAATTCTACTTTACATACAGATTTATTCTAGCACATGAAAAATTATTTTTATAGTATTTTTTCTTTTTTATTTATTACCTTATCTTTTAAATCAAATCAATTTTGGGGTGAAAAATATTTCATTATCCTGTGCACCAAGTTATTTATACAATTATATAAATCTAGTATTTAGAAATAACCAAAGAATTTTCACAGGCTCCGCCATTGGAATATATTGCAATAATTACAGTCATGGAATTTTCCATATTAGCAGAACCTTCAGAAATGTCAAAGACTTTGGCCAAAACATTTGCTGTTTTTTTTTTTGTTGTTATAATGGCATGAGCAGCACATAGTTTGTTTTTTGCTTTAATTTTTTAGGTTTATCAACCCTTTAGAGGTTATTTATAACTAAAAAATAGTTTTAGAGTGTAATAATATTACTTTTTTTTTGAAGATAGTGATTTTTACTGATACGAGTTCTGATAGTTAGCCCATAGCTAAGTGAAAAATAGGTGGATTCATACTTTTCGCAAGTGGATTTGCATGTCAGTGAACTCAACTGGACTTGGAACTCAGCTCTCCAATTTCCAATTCTGAGCTGTTATCCATTACATTGTGGTGATACCGACCGAGCAAAAGCGAGGGACCAGATGTTTGCTCTATAACAACCAGAAAGCAAAAAGTCGTCTCTGTGCGGGTGTATTCGCACAGATATTCCGGTTGAAAAATAAAAATTAATCAAATATCAAATTTCCATTTCATGAGCCTACGCAAATTTTATTTACCAGCCAATGGGAAGCCCAGAATCAAATACAAGTGTGAAATCCCAAAACAAGCTGTTTTTGATCCAAAAGCAGATATAAAAAGCCGAGACAAAAAGCACCCAACAGACAGACCAGGCAGAGACCAGGGAGAAGAGTGTAATTAATATCCCCTTGACTTAAGTCGAGCGCTTACTACGCTTGCCTCTTTCCTTCTCCCTTGTCTCAAAAGTACTTACTGACCTAAGGAGCGACTACTTCAAAGACATTCCTCACATACCTCTACTCACCACATTCCTCAGCCTTAAATCTCTTTCAGCTTATTATTTTCCATGAACACTTTAACCTGCATTGGACCTACATTCAAGTATTATTTTAATTGTAAAAACATTAATTGATATGTGCATATATAAATGTTATTTTCTACTCAAATTGCCTTTCTTGATTTTATAATCATTTTATGGCTTATAGTGGGCTATCTACCACATGGCCAAATTCCGTTAATCTGCAACAATATAATACTACCCTTCACTAGAACGGAATCCTACTACAATTAGAAAAGGAATAGATAAGCAACCCACTATAACATCACCCACACATCCGAGCTTACAGCACCTGATATTCTCATATGGTCACCAGTCTAGGTACTGTTCAGGTTTGATGTTGCTTAACTTCAGTGATCATACAAGAACCTGTGTTTTAACATGATATGGCCATAAACAAGCATTTAGTTTTAATAAACTTCATTTAAAAGATCACTTTGTTTGTACTGTAACAGCTGTCATATCAGCGGACATTTCAAAATAATTTTGACCCTAGACTTGAAGAAGTTAAGAACGTGGAGATCAGGGAAGAATCCTCTCTAGAGTCTCTTCCACAAAGTAGAAGCTGAAACGTGAGGACAGAACAGCTCGAATCAAGATACGGTAGCAATATTCCATTCTTGATTTGACACTTGTAAAGAGAGAGTATGGCAGATACTTTCTGGAGTGATACAAGGTATCAACCATTTTTTTGACCCTCTTTAGCAATGGATTATATATATTAGTTTCATTTAAGGTCAGTAGTGAACACAAATCCCAATAGATGTTCAAAGCAAGGAGAGCACAACCATTTATCATGACAGGAAAAAATTCCCTATCTGCTCAGTGATGAGGAAACGTTGCTAGTTTAGTTTTTAAGATGTTCAATGTTACAAGCCAATTTTTTCCCCTATTGAGTTATGCAAGCATGGTTGAATGCCAGGCTCTAGTCACATAGATGTTTGAAAATGCACCTATAAACAGTGGTCTTGTCTCTATAGATATTTACTAATGATCTGAAAATTATAAAAAATGATATATTATGTAATACTGTTCAGTCAGTCAGTTAAGTGTCATACGTGATACACACATGGGCAATCAGGTCTCTTTCGAAACATGACTGACTGTGCAGAATATTTTCCCCACAGTAAATTGCCATTACTTTCTGCAGTAGACTGGTTGCCAACCAAGGCTGTAGAGTCCAATCTGTCCAGCTATTTAACCTGTAGCTGGAGAGAGAAGAAACGGATTAATACCTTTTCCAAGGTTGTGTGTAAGTGAATGCAACTAATTCAACTGGAATTTGAACTCAGCTCTCCAAAATTATGATTAATTTAATATAATTAATACCTGTAAAAACTTTATGGTTTTCGTATTTGAATTTTCTGATGAATCATAATTCTTAAATTAATGATTGTGTAAACTTCTTGCAAGTTCGACACGATAAAATACCCATGAAAATTCCCCTTTGCGTTGTTAAATATTTAAGCTTATTAATTTTAACAAAATATTGCAATAACAATTTCATATGTCCCGGAAAGGGATATATATCAATATGAAGTAGTTAAGTGATTTAGGCAAATGTACCCAGGTAGGTAAATCTAGTACATAGACGTAATTGTTGTATACAGTATCCTGAGACATAGGCATAGATCTCTAGTGGAAGACCAGTAGACCTATAGATCTCTCTCACTCACTCTGGATGTCCTTGCCTTTGTCTGTATTTATGGTTGATGCTAGCCAATCACATTCCAGTGAGGGGGAACGAAGGTGTGCACATATTCAGTACCTATTCATTACATCACAATTATAAGCATGAAAGCAAGTCATTATTTTAAAAAAATTTGCACCCAGATATAGAACTACTTGGTTTGGTGTCCGAGGTTGCAGTAGGCCCACTGGAAGTAAAAAACCCTTAGGCTTTGTCAAGGTATCTTCCCAGGAGAAGGAAGACTTGTATAAAAAAAAACTTGCTCTATTAGCTACATCTTACACTTTGCTTGTCTCTGGGTTTTCTTGAGTGAGAATCTTTGTGCTGTTGTATAAGCTGCATTCAACAATTAAACCCTTGCAATGACTTTGCCAACACGTTTTATAATATTTTGTGCTACAATTTTTGTCAGTGATGGTCATGCTCGACCATCACTGACAAGTAGACAACAATTGTTTAAAGAACTAAAAGGGTACAGATTAAATTTGAAAAGGTTTTCCATTTCCCTGAAGTAGACATTAAACACATGAAAGCATTATCACCTCTCTCTCTTTTTCTCAATAAAACCAAATAGCATCTCTGATAAGTCTTTTCCAACTTTACTCGTGATGAAAACTGAATAGTCCACTATTTATGAGGTATTGGCAAGGAGTGATCGATGTGCTAAATAAAAAGCAAGCAGAATTATAATGTAATTGTCTGGAATTAAGATCTTTCTTAGTAATCTGCAGCGATGTTTTACCTGCAAACTGAATTCATCGCCACATTCGGTGCACATGATATTCTCCTCCTTAATATGCAGTATGATGTGCGCTTTGAGGCTAGCAGTACGTCTAAACGTTTTGCCACACTCAGGACATGTTGGCTGCCAAATGTGATTCTCAGGGTGTGTTGCCACATGTAGCCTCAGGTTGCTCTCCACATTGAAAGAATCATTGCACTGTGCACAACGGAATGGTTTGTCGTCATCATGTGTCTTAGTGTGACGCTGTAGCTGATTCCATTTTTGGAAGACTTTATCACAGATTTCACAGTGATAAGGGCCCTAAAAGAACAAAGAAAAAAAAGAGACATTTACAAAAAACTAACAAAACAAACAGGTCTGAAAAATCTGGAAGCAAAAATCATTACAATAAAACATTCCTCGATTTAAAGAATATCACATGTGGATCATAACGAACTGACTTATTTTTACTAAACAAAATCATATAAATGCTAGAACAAACCATTCAAGTCCATGTTAAGTTACTGTTATGGTGAAACACACCTATTCCTCAGATAATGAACTCTCCCTCCTATATTAATGTAATGGTGAAACACACCTATGTCTCAGATAATGGACTCTCCCTCCTATATTAATGTAATGGTGAAACACACCTATTCCTCAGATAATGGACTCTCCCTCCTATATTAATGTAATGGCGAAACACACCTATTCCTCAGATAATGGACTCTCCCTTCTATATTAATGTAATGGTGAAACACACCTATTCCTCCTATATTAATAAGAGTTAACAGGAAGTTAACTTGAGAAGTACTTAGGAAGTTCATAGGAGTTCTTTAGACTTCTATTAGAGTTCAGTAGAACTACTAGGCAGTTGATATTAGTCGGCAGTTAGCCGAATACTAAGGAGTCAGCTTTCAGTGGAAGATTACCAAGTTCCTAACATTTTGGATGTGTTAAGTCGATTAGCAACTGACATAGCATGATTATAACCTTCAGTGCAAAAACTACTCCACAAAAGTTACTTAGATACATGTCAACTATGTTAGCTATAAAGATAGCTATAAAAAGAAAAATATTGCAGATTTCAGCTATTTTTAAAGACAGTTTTCACTATAGTTAAACCCTACTTGGCAAGTGTGTGGGTATGTGTGTGTGTGCTCATATAATAGCCATAAAAAATTTATATTATTTACAGACTAATGTCCTCAACTTTGTCATTATCACAATTCTTTGAATTCATTCTTCACCACTGAAGTTATCAGCACTGTACACATGTTTATCAATTCCATTTAGTCAAATTGCTGCTTTCCTCCATCACAATGTACCCAGTAAACAGTAGTCAAGCCAAAGAACAAACACCATCAATGAATCATAGAAACTTGTTGTGAGTCCCAATAGAAATAAAATATATAACAATATACACTACTGGCCATAATTATTAGGCCACCCCAGTTTTTTTTAAAGAAATGATGTATTTCATACTATTTTTAGTATTTATTGTCGAATGAAAATAGAATCGTGCTATGTCAGTTGCTAATCGACTTAACACACCCAAAATGTTAGGAACTGGATAATCTTCCACTGTAAGCTGACTCCTTAGTATTCGGCTAACTGCCAACTAATATCAACTGCCTTAGTACTTCTACTCCAATAGAACTCTAAAGAACACTCCAGAACTTCCCAAGTTAACTTCCTGTTAACTCTTATTAATATAGGCGGGAGAGTCCATTATCTGAGGAATAGGTGTGTTTCACCATAAGAAATGGTTCTTTTGTTATTATTACTTTGCAAAATTTTACAAGGCAAGAAAGAATAGATGAACTTGTCCGAATCACCCTAAATTTTCTTAATTCTTTCATTGATGAAACTGCAATATGGATAATTATTAAATATTTATAGATTCATTTGACACACATATTATTGTGCAATATTAACAAAAGAACCATTCTGTTTTCATTTACAATTATTCACTTGGCAATAAATACTAAAAAATAGTATGAAATACATCATTTTTTAATTATGGCCAGTAGTGTACATAAACAAAAAAAAGAATCGAAATTAAATAAGGCATTTGCACTTTCCTTTAAGACCCTTCTCTCTTTTCTTCTCTCTCAACTAACAAGAAGGAAATCCTCAAATAAAAAAGGGTAAAGAAAAAACTGAACACAGCTGAAAAACACTGAATGTTTGTAGGATCAGAGCCTACTTATTTATGGCTATAAATCTACAAAAATAAGATAGGTTCCACACATAACTTCCATTATATATAAAAAAATGAAAAGAAAGGGACACCATAAAATAAAATAATTTGGGCCAATCAACAAAAATTAACACAAAAAGACTTTTGATGTTAGCCAAAACTCAGGTTCACACCATAGTCTTGGAGCCTGGTAAAACAGCCATAGTTCACAGCTCTGAGCTAGACAAAGAGAGTGATGGCAAGAGATAAGCATTTTTATTATGTCCCGGAATGGAATATATATCAATACGAGGTTGTTAAGGCAATGTAATCCGGTAGAACAATCTAATACATAAATGTAATCATTGTATGCAGTGTCCTGAGACGTAGGCGTAGTCAATAGTAGACCAATAGATCTCTAGTGGAAACACTGGTAGATCTCTCTCACTCACTCGACTGACGTCCTTGCCTTTGTCTGTATATATGGCAGATACCAGCCAATCACATTCGAGTGATGGGGAAACAGGTGTATTCATATTCATTACATCAGTTTTAAAGGAAAGCACAAATGCGTTATTTTAATTTGTATTCTTTATTTTTTTGTTGTTTATATATATATATTATTTTTATATGTCATTTTAATTGTGACTCACTATATTTTTATTTTAATCGGGACTCTGATACACAGTGCAAATTTCTAGAAAATAACAATTATAAAAACTTTTTTTTAAATTTACACACCACATATATAAGTCATGTGGACTACTTACTTTGCCCACTGGAGGTTTAATAACTGCTTCAGCAGTTGCAGTATGAACAGGTGGAGTTGGCTCAAGATTGACCGGCGATAACACAGCAGCTGCTTCTGTAACAACAGTATGATCAACTTTGGTTTCTGTGATATGCTCAAATACCACTGTACGAGACATCTGGCGGGCAAGATCCGCTTGCTCTTGGGACAGGGAAAGGCCATTACTTTGATTTACAAGTGTCACGGTACCGCCAGAACTCCGAGCCACAGCTTCTGCTACCTGACTCAAATATTGTGTATAATCTGAAAAAATAAAGTAAAATACTCACTTTTTGAACTAAAAACATTATTTTCAATACATTTTTTGTAGATTTCATGTAGTTATAAAACAGAGCTAATTGACCAAAAAGTGCAAAAGGGAAAATTGCCGAACTTAAACTCAAAAAGTATGTGTCAACCTGGTTTCCCTGTAGATATGTGTCCCTAGAAAGTTTGAATGGCATAGCTTAAAAAATGTAGGCGTGCATAGGGAACAGTCACACACAGACTCACAGATTGCCTTTTATATATATATATATATATATATATATATATATATATATATATATATATATATACTATTTAGTGTATTATTAAAATTCACATTATGAATTTTATGAATATCTACATTAACATGCAATTTATTTTTATTCAGTATATCACTACAGTAGTTTTTTAATTTAGTTGTTTTAATTTCAGTTTAGTTGTTTTATTTTCCTCTTTGCAGAAGCGAACATCTTGATAACAAAGAATTACAGACTCTGTAATAATACTTGATTAAACTAATGATTAAATCAATAGCATTTTGTGAAACACTTTCATTGCACACAAGTGTACAAATGCTGTATATGTGCTCAGTCATCTTTGAAATATAACAAAGATTTTTCTTTTTATTGCTAGGCGTGCGATAAATCTTTTTTTATTGCTAAGAGTGCAATAAATTTTCTATTGTTTTATATTGGCAGCAATTGACACAAAAATTCACATTTAGCTTATTCAAAAATTGAGGAGGAGGGAAGGTATTAACCATGTTTAAAGATCTTCCTTCATTTTACAGAAATGGCAAATAAACTGATTACTATGGTGGTATGTTAAGAAAGGTATTTAACAGTTAAGGAATACAAAACTGAAATTTTTTTAAATTGCTGATTTCTGTTTTCTATTTTAAAACAAAAAAGGCTTTTCTAGAATTTTATTTTTCTTATATTATTTGGTAAAAACATTTTTTTTAAAAATTAGTTCAAAGAAAATAATAGTTCAAACAAATGTTTGGCATAACATTTAATTTATATGAGCACACAACAAAGAGATGACACAAGCCAAATTTAAGAACAAACGATAAGTTTATTGTTAATCCACAAAATAATGAATGAATTACACATTTTATAATAATTTATCCTTTGTACATTAAATCATAGGATGTGCGTTGTGGTGCAGTGGATATCAACCGGGAACGAAGGGGGGGGGGGGGGGGCAAGTTCCAATTCCAGTTGAATTCCTTGCATTTACTACACACAAATACCCTTGGGAAAGGTATTAATCTATCTCTTCCCTCCAGTTATGGGTTAAATAATAGGGCAGATTGGGTTCTATAGTCTTGGTCGGCAACCAGTCTACCACAGAAAGAAATGGCAACCTACTGCGGGATAACCTTCTGCCCAGTCAGTTGTGTCTCTTTCGAGACATGATCGCCCAAGCGTGTATCACATATGGCACTTAACTGACATTAAATCATACTAACACAAAAAATCAACTGTCCACATTTTACTTTCTTAATCATTCTTATGAAATTTCTAGTTTAAGTTTAGAAAACTCTCAGATCAATCCAGTAAAGTTCTCCAGTTCTTAAATGTTAAGTCAGTCAGCATTTTCCCAATTCACTAATGGATTCATATTCTTGCTCTGTCAACAAATAAGACATGTCTCAAAAATAAATTGAATTGACAATTTTGTCTTCTAGCTGATATACAGTAACTTGCAAATTCTTCAAACTTCAAAATTCTCAATATTTATCAATAGAATCATATCTATCACTCCAAATCTCTTCTTTATCTGTCAGTATATTGCCCAATATACACTGCCATATTAAAGACTGATTGATTAAATTTTTTTTAATGGCTTGTCAAACCTATATGTTTTATTTAAATACAAAACATATTTTGGAGTGTAACAAAATTTTTTAAATGAATATTGCATTAACAATGATTCTTCTAGATACAAGTCCTACTATTTAACCCATAACTGTGAGAGGGAGATAGATTAGTACTTTTCACAAGGGTATGCATGCGTAAGTGAATATACCGAACCCAACTGCAATTGGGACTCATTTTGAGCCACTATTAATTATATGACCCACACATTCCCCATATACAAGATTAAATATTAAACTCAGTTCAACACTCTTTTCTTTGTTTCTAACAACATTTCTGAATACAACATCTCTTAATACTTTCTGTCTGAATTTCTGGGATGAGGATCATTATTTATACTATTTACACACAAACTTATCCTCATCTTTGTTGCTGTTATCACAACGTTTCAGCCATTATGTACTCTGGCCTTAATCAGGTGATTGCCAATCCAGGTAAAACTTCAGGGAATTTCAAACTGAACCCTTTATTTAATCTACAAGGATAGATTGCTCTCATTCCACAACCCATATCCAATAATACATTGTTTAGTTCTTATGTAGTACTTCTCAAAGATCGCCAGGTTTTCACTGAGCAAGTATACATTGTAGTGAATATGGAATTAAAAGTAACACTCTCTCTTCGCTGTTTACAAATTTTGCAATCCAGTGTGAAATCTAATTTTAACCAATAGAAAAAAAGATTGATCCCATACTGAAGGAAAAAGCCAAATTTTGCGATCCAGTGTTAATTATTTTCTAACCAATAAAAGAGAGGGATTTACAACACTGAGAGAAGTTAACAAGCCTGTGTGAAAAAAGTTCTTTGATAGATAGATATATAGAGAGAGATAGAGAGAGAGAAAGAAAGTGGAATCAGTCAGATGGGAGCAGAAATCAGATAAGACACTGCCACAATGTAAGGTCGAAATTTCAAGCCGCTGAACCAGACATGTCTCTTTGACATACATTTGTTCTCCTTTTCCTTCTTGCATGATATTTTTCTTTCTCTCTTCTTCTTCATCATCATCATCATTCAGACATCAACAAAGAAGATGACAACAACAACAGTAAGACACTTCAACTGACTCCTAAAAATTAACATCAATAAGTAGAATTTTTCTTTATTACTTTTCCTTCCTTTTCACTTCTCGTCATCCACAAAAAGAAAGAAAGGAACACAAACTTTATTACTACCCTGTTAATCTTTTTCTGCATACACTCATTTCGCTACAACTACGAAATCTGGATTTATTTAACTCTGTACTACACTTTCCCTTTAAACATTTACACAGTTAAAAATTTCACTTCTTACAAATTGATGTTATTCTGTTCTGTAGATAAATTCCCACTTATCCATACAAACAAAACAATTTTATTCTTCCCAACCTTCTGATGATGATATCTTAACTT
The DNA here is from genome assembly GCA_037127315.1 of Ascarosepion bandense. Lineage (NCBI taxonomy): Eukaryota > Metazoa > Mollusca > Cephalopoda > Sepiida > Sepiidae > Ascarosepion > Ascarosepion bandense. The sequence continues at coordinate 2,922,392 of JBBBDQ010000640.1, forward strand.
GTGGGGAGTTTGGCTATGTTTGGCCCAAGGCCAATTTAATAAACTTAATCTTGCTCCCTACTTCAACATTACTCAGACCAGGGATTGAGTTGATAATTACCAAGATTGACAAACACCAGATAAAGGCTGGAGAGTACAATGGCTGAAATGTTGTAATAACAACAATATGTAATACTTTGCTTAGTTTTTGGAAGGCATCTTTTGCTATTCCAATGCACTTTTGAATTTCTGTGTCACACTTTCCATCGTCTGTTACTGGCACAGGCACAATTCTCCCCAACTGCTAAAGGTGTGAGTTAACAGCTATAAAGTCAATTTTCTTACAGTTAATAGTCCTTTCTTCTTGCTTTCCTCCACTACTTTTTTCACTAGTTCAGTTTTCTTTTTCAGTCTGTCATAAAGACATCATCTGTGTATTTCATGCTGTTAAGATTGTCTGCTAGTCAATCAGTCAGTTTAGTACCATACATGATACATGCTTTGGTTGATTATGTCTTGAAAGAGTGGGCAGAAGATTATCCCACAGTAGGTTGCCATTGCTCTCTATAGTAGACTAGTTGCCAGCCAAGGCTATAGAACCCAATCTGTCCTATTATTTAACCCAATCTGTCCAACCCATAACTGGATTAATACCTTTCCCCAGGGTATTTATGCATAAGTGAATGCAAGGAATTCAAACTTGGCTCCCCAATTTGTCATTCCAAGTCGATATCCACTGCACCACGACGCACATCCTGTCTGCCAGTAATGCCAGTAAAAAAATTATGGTAGGTTTTCTAAAGATCATCTCTCTGTACAGATTAAATAAATCCAGTTAGAAAACACATCCTTGTCATACTTTTGAATTTACAGACACGTTAGGATGATTATTCTCTTTAATTAAAAAAAAAAACCTATGACATCCTTATTTAAATCACCTTTTACATTAAATATTCAGGAAATTTTCTCCCACACCCATAATTTAAGCTGTGAGCATTCTTGGATAAAGCACTTCATTACTGAAAATTATTTTAAAAAAATATATTATAAAAAAACCAACTGTTCATTTTATTCCAAACATTCCATCTATTTGTAAATGATTTTTTTTAATGCATTTCTTAAACTTTCTCTATCCAAATGTAAGCTGTTTGTTACTCATAGAGGTTATATATTATTCAGCTTTTTCAGTGTAAATCAAGCTTTTCTAATATTTCAAGTAGCTCGTCAAGACATACCCTATTAAATGCTGTTGCGTAATCAATGAAACAGTAGATGTTTAAATGAAAGCTTCACTTTATTTTGAGTTCTAAAAATTATCATTTTTGTGATTTTATCTTTTGTTTCTCCCTGCCCACAAGTAATTTGTAAAGATGATGCTTCAAAATAAAAATTCTTTTCAAACTTTTAAGAATTGAGAAATTTTTCAACTGAATAAGAATTCCTTTTTTCAACTCCACCCTAAATTTTTATTTTATGTTTTTCTTAACATGCATAAAAATGGAAGGAAAATTGATGTCTAGTAACTGGCATGGTAACTGTTGATAAATAAATGTTAATGAGACAAAAAAGATCTGTCATACATTTTTGGGGTAGTTTATTAATCTTAATTTTTATAGGCAAATTTAATTTTTACTAGACTTTTAAATTTCACATAAATAAAAATAAAAAATTTTGGTGGAGTAAAATAAAAACCAGTGATATTTAAAATAAAAAAGATTAAATTAAAAAACGATGCTTTTAAACTTAAATTTCCATAATTACTTTAAAATCTCTTAATAAAAAAAATCCAGTATGTATATTGTTTTAAAAACGCATTTTAGGAAATATTTACGCTTAGTTATTGCAAGTAGAAAACTTTGCTGGACTTTATGACGACTTTATAAATCGATAAGTGAATTGCTTTACAAAAGGAGCTACACATAAATTAAAGGCCATTGTTTCGCATTTTCTTATATTGCTAAATATTCCCACAAAAAATGTTTAAAAATAAATAATAAACTATTCAGTATATTTACTTTAAGTCTTTTCTGCATCCAAAAGATGGCACTTGTTTTATTTTTATTTATAATTTTATTTATATAGTTCAAAAAAAATAAAAAAATGTTTTAGTACGAACTCATTTCCAAAAAAGAATTAACACTTCATTAATGTGATTGTGATTCATCGAAAGAAACTTCAATAATTAGATTGAAATTTTCAAAATATAAAAGTTTTTTAAAAAAAAATGTTCTTCCTAAATAAATACGACTATAACAAAGCGACAACTTTTTTCACAATATGGAAGCTCAAAAGCAGCTAAAAAAAACAATCAAACTCTCATAAAATTCTTCCTTGCAGTAAATAAAATAGTAATTAAATTTGTAACTGTAGAGCAGTAATTAATTTCATAAAGTTAGTCATAAAATTAAGATTTTATTATTTTTATTTAAATGTTTAATCCAAAGATTAAGAAATAAAAATAGAAAACAATTTGAAAACATCGATCATCAACATTTTTTAGAAGTGGGTGAGCAGTCAGCTGTTATTAAAAGAAGAAAACATAAAATTATTTTATTTAATTTAGCCTTCCGAGTGCGTCATCAACAACCCAAAAAATATTCTTGCATCAATTTACTAGCATTTGTTTGATAATAGTTGGTCAATTTACGTTTACGTTGAGTAATTACATTTCAGAAACAAACATTGCAAATACTTAGACTTTTTGTTGAGAGTCTCAAAAAATGAGAAGTTGCGACGATTATGATCGTCCACGTCCTAAAGGGATATTAAAAAAAAAAACTAATTGAAATTTAATTTTTAAAATTTTTTACTTCGTATGTTAAACAGAAGGAAAGTAATTAATTTGCTCAGTTTTGGTAAATTTTACGAACTTCTATAAAGAAAAAAAAATGAAAAAAAGCAGACGATAAAAGAAAGAAATTTAAAAAAATGAAATTAGCCAAAATTTTAAAAATGTTAACTTAAATAATAAAGAAAAGTCTCTAAATAGTGTTTTTTAAAATCAAATTCGTTTTCTTTGAAAACTTTTTTCATTTTTTTATTCACATTCAAACTTAAAACAACACTAAACAGCAAACAAAAATATCACTGAAAAAAAAAATGAAATCGCTCAGCTAATTCATTTACATCATTTTTTTAAAGATTTTTTTTTTTCTAATTTTAAATGGAGACACAAAAATCTATCCTTAAGAATTAAGATAAAAAAATCTCTTATTCTTATTGAAAAGTTAATCCACCTGACACACACCAAGTTTTCTGAACTATGAAATTATACAAATAAATTAATTTAAGGAAATTTCACCTGTTTAATAAAATATAAGTGATAAAAAAAGAGATTAAGAAAACATCACAAAATAAAAACAGTCAACAAAAAGAGCAAAAAAATTTTTAAATAACTAAGAAACAATAACTGAAGAATAAAACTGTTACCAAAACGCTTTATAATTTGGTGAAAAAATTTGTGAAATTGTGAAAGGTGGAAATTGAATTAATTAATAAAACTTATATTCCTAAATGTCAATCAATCCGTTTATCTTTTAGATTTTATAACGTTTTGAACAAAACAAAACATAAAAAACAATAAATTAGAATAAAGAAACTTAGACGTTATTCCTTTATATTTCTTTCAAAAGAAATAGATATTTAATTTAGCCTTGCCAATATCAGCATAAAAGACAGGGTAAGTGGAATTTTGTTAAACAGCTTTTTAAGAAGCAGAAAAAGGTATTATGTACATTTTTCAACCATACTATTCAAGATTGTCAATTTGTAAACATTTTGAAATGATAGAAGCAATTTTAATTAAACTTTATCAAGAGATAGTGACAAGCTATTTTTAAATTTTACAGATTTCAAAATAGCTAGATTAATTTTATTAAAATTTGGACAAAAAGACTTTCAGAAATCAAATTGCTGAAAAGTTGCAAAATTCAGACATCTTGAGAAAGTGTATTAATGCAAATAAGACATGAATGTTTTGTTGTGGCAAACAAATTACCATGTTTGATAGCATTCTCTCCTAAATCTATCTTGCATATTTATAAATCTACCATCCATCCATGCTTTCACATATGGTCTGCTGTGCCTGATATATATTTAGAAATTCTTGATAAAATTCATAGAATCTACAATGTTATTGGTCTTGAGCTGGTATATTGGATTCAGTTACTTTCTGATTGCCATAATGTAGCTTCCTTGTACCATTTCTATCATGGTAATTATTCTGAAGAACTTTCCTCTATGGCATCTAAATTTTATGAATTTAAGTACAGTACTAGATTGACGGATGTGCATAGTGGTGTATTGGATATTGGCTCGGAACGAGAAATTGGGGAGCCGAGTTCAAATTCCAGTTGAATTCATTGCATTCACTTACACGCAAATACCCTTAGGAAAGGTATTAATCCGTCTCTTCCTTCCAGTTATGGGTTAAATAACAGGACAGATTGGGTTCTATAGCCTTGGTCGGCAACCAGTTTATCACAGAAAGCAATGGCAACCTACTGCGGGATAATCATCTGCCCAGTCAGTCATGTCTCTTTCGAGACATGATCACCCAAGCGTGTATCACATATGGCACTTAACTGACTGAATGAATATAATAGTTGGAATCATACTTATACTGGTCATAAAGTGGGGGATTGGTTTTCTCTTGTTATGAACTAATAAACTGATCCCCCTATAATTACTACATAATATAATACATCACTTCACCCTCTAGCTATGAGTCAAATAACATGACAGATTGGGTTCTATAGCCTTGGTTGACAACCAGTCTACTGCAGAAAGCAATGGCAACCTACTGTGTGATAATCATCTGCCCAGTCAGACATGTCTCTTTCGAGACATGATCGCCCAAGCGTGTATCACATATGGCACTTAACTGACTAGATTGACAGATAAGGATGTGCTTTGTGGTGCAGTGAATATCAGATCTGAATAAAAAATCAGAGAGCTGAGTTCAAATTCCAGTTGAATTCAATGCATTCACTTACATGCAAATATTCTTGGAAAATGTATTAATCTGTTTCTTCCCTCCAGCTATGGATCAAATAGTAGGACAGATTGGATTCTATAGTCTTGGTTAGCAACCAGTCTACTGCAGAAAGTAATAGCAACCTACTACAGGAAAATCTACTGCCCAATCAGTCATGTCTCTTTTGAGACATGATCACCAGTGTGTATCACATATGGCACTTAACTGACTGACTGACTAGATTGACAATAAGGTCTCATCAATTTACAACTGAATTAGCTAGATATAATCAGAAATTTTATGCAAATAGTTTTGTTTCTCATATTTTTCACTTGTGAAACTCTTCCAGATTTTACTTTCTAACCAACTTTGATGTTCAAAAACTTAAATGTCAGTCATTATCTACTGTCTTCTTGAATCCTTTTCTCTTATGGTTCATGACATCACTTTTTAACTACTTTCAATCTTTGACGATATTTATTGTTTTAAAAAATGATGATTAGAATTTGAATAAAACCTAAATATAGGAAACAGAATTTATACATTTTCTTTGTTCTAGAGAATTAACGACAAAAATAATAAACACCATTTATTAGATTGTTTATTTACACTATATTATTATTGGAATAGTTGGCAAAACATCAGCTAATTACACTATTTATTAGATTGTTTATTTACACTATATTATTATTGGAATAGTTGGCAAAACATCAGCTAATTACCAACTGATTCAAAATTTATAAAATGGTAAATAATAATGATTTCCTTATACGAGGGTCATTCAATAAATAAGGTGAATTTTTCGGTATAAGGACTTCTATGAGGGTCATTCAATAAATAAGGTGAATTTTTCGGTATAAGGACTTCTATGAGGGTCATTCAATAAATAAGGTGAATTTTTCGGTATAAGGACTTCTATGAGGGTCATTCAATAAATAAGGTGAATTTTTCGGTATAAGGACTTCTATGAGGGTCATTCAATAAATAAGGTGAATTTTTCGGTATAAGGACTTCTATGAGGGTCATTCAATAAATAAGGTGAATTTTTCGGTATAAGGACTTCTATGAGGGTCATTCAATAAATAAGGTGAATTTTTCGGTATAAGGACTTCTATGAGGGTCATTCAATAAATAAGGTGAATTTTTCGGTATAAGGACTTCTATGAGGGTCATTCAATAAATAAGGTGAATTTTTCGGTATAAGGACTTCTATGAGGGTCATTCAATAAATAAGGTGAATTTTTCGGTATAAGGACTTCTATGAGGGTCATTCAATAAATAAGGTGAATTTTTCGGTATAAGGACTTCTATGAGGGTTCATTCAATAAATAAGGTGAATTTTTCGGTATAAGGACTTCTATGAGGGTCATTCAATAAATAAGGTGAATTTTTCGGTATAAGGACTTCTATGAGGGTCATTCAATAAATAAGGTGAATTTTTCGGTATAAGGACTTCTATGAGGGTCATTCAATAAATAAGGTGAATTTTTCGGTATAAGGACTTCTATGAGGGTCATTCAATAAATAAGGTGAATTTTTCGGTATAAGGACTTCTATGAGGGTCATTCAATAAATAAGGTGAATTTTTCGGTATAAGGACTTCTATGAGGGTCATTCAATAAATAAGGTGAATTTTTCGGTATAAGGACTTCTATGAGGGTCATTCAATAAATAAGGTGAATTTTTCGGTATAAGGACTTCTATGAGGGTCATTCAATAAATAAGGTGAATTTTTCGGTATAAGGACTTCTATGAGGGTCATTCAATAAATAAGGTGAATTTTTCGGTATAAGGACTTCTATGAGGGTCATTCAATAAATAAGGTGAATTTTTCGGTATAAGGACTTCTATGAGGGTCATTCAATAAATAAGGTGAATTTTTCGGTATAAGGACTTCTATGAGGGTCATTCAATAAATAAGGTGAATTTTTCGGTATAAGGACTTCTATGAGGGTCATTCAATAAATAAGGTGAATTTTTCGGTATAAGGACTTCTATGAGGGTCATTCAATAAATAAGGTGAATTTTTCGGTATAAGGACTTCTATGAGGGTCATTCAATAAATAAGGTGAATTTTTCGGTATAAGGACTTCTATGAGGGTCATTCAATAAATAAGGTGAATTTTTCGGTATAAGGACTTCTAATACAGATAGAAGCTTACTTTTTTTTCCTTTACTTCTTTTTCAAAGGGATTTAATTTTTTTTGCAGATTGAAAAAAAACTTTGAGAGTTTTGGAGATTAACAAAGATGGCCAACCAAGAAGCATGCTCAAGGATTGAACAGAGGTCAGTTATCAAGTTTTTGGTTGCTGATGGGTTCAAACCAGTTGAAATTCATAGGAGAATGTGAACTGTGTATGGTGCTACATGTTTCAGCCCAAAAAATGTCTACAAGTGGACTATATTGTTTAAAGAAGGATGGAGCAGTGTTGAGGATGAAGACAGGCCTGGGAGGCCTACAGAAGTGAGGTCTCCTGAGGTGATTGAATCAGTCAATGACCTCATTCAGTCTAACAGAAGGGTGACAGTGGATGACATTGCAAGGACTTTGAGCCTATCTGTTGATGACCTTGCCTACTCGAAGGTCAGCTGCTGGTGTGTACCAAAGATGCCAAATGGTGCAGACCATCAACAAGTTGGGATGGGAACTGCTCCCTTATCCCCCTTAGAGCCAAGACTTTTCCCCTTCATACTTTCACCTGTTTGGTCCCTTGAAAGCATTCACGAGAGGCACAGAGTTTGAAATTGATGATGAAGTCAAAAGTGCTGTGGTCGATTGGCTGAGACATCAGTTCAAAGATTTTTACACTGAGGGAATATGGAAGCTTGTGCACAGATGGGAAAAGTGTGTGACACTGCTGGGAGACTACATTGAAAAATAAAAAAAAAGTAAGCTTCTATCTGTATTAGAAGTCCTTATACCAAAAAATTCACCTTATTTATTGAATGACCCTCATAGTTATTTAATATATTTTAATTTAATATATAGTTTATAAATTTATGAATAATTTTTTTTCATATTTATTTCTTTATAACATTGTATTAACTTTAACTTTTTTAGAATGTTGTAAATATAAAATTATTCTTGAAAATAAGTAATCTAATAAATAAAATGTTTAATATTTGTTGTAAATTCTCAGGAAAAAAAATGTATAAATTCACTTTTATTATGTGTTTAGTTTTTATCCCAATTCTAATCATCACTTTTTGAAATAATAAACATTGCCAAAAAGCAAAGGTAATTAAAAAAGAGGAGTCATGGGAAAATCTGTCCTTCTGACACTATATCTTATTGCAGGCACATTTATCTGTTTGTCATAATTTGTATGAATCATAAATCTGATATTTAAACTATTTCTACAAGTAAATCTATATATTTCTATGTATTTCTATTATTAGTTGAAACACTGATGCATGAACAAAAAATTGCATAGTTCTTGGTTACATAAAAAGTGAAAAACCTAGTAAATGTAATTTCATTACAATCCACCTTCATCAATAAAATGTCACAGAATAATTTCATTAGTTTAACCACACATTTAATGGCAACTTGTCATCTCTGTTGCTTAAGATAAAACATGCTTTTTAACCTAGGCAATACAGCGTAAGAATAGAATACAAATACTTTTATCCAGGTTTGAACTAGAATTAATTTTTCAATATACATAGCCTTCTTTGAACAGTTTTTTTTTCCTGTTCATATATAACAATACATATTTGTTTAAGAAGGAATTTCCTGGGTAAGATTTGTACAAAATAACTGTGGTTAGTCATGAGAGTTAAGACTTTATTCCAGATTCTGACACAACAGAAAATGGTTTACTAACAAAAATATTTGAAGGAAGACAAATCATAGCAAATTATAACTGTTCCACACACAATAATGATGATAGGTCAACTGGAAATACCCAGACTATATTATACTGTGTATTCAAATGCATTATTTAAGTAAGCAAAGTATTGTAGCCTGAGGTCAGACCAGGTTACAATATATACACTACCAGCCAGAATTATTAGGCCACCGAAGTTTTTTTTTTTTCTATTTTCATTTAGAATTATCCACTTGGCAATAAATACTAAAAAATAGTATGAAATACATCATTTAAAAAAAAAAAAACTGGGGTGGCATAATAATCGTGGCCACTAGTGTGTATATATATATATATATATATATATATATATATATATAAACTTATTTATAAATGGAACTTTGTCTGTGTGTGTGTGTCTGTGTGTGTCCGTTACCTATAGACTCCAAAACGGCTGAACCGATTTTCTTGAAAATTTACACAGTTGTACTATACGCGTCTGCGAGTGTTCTTAGCTAGGTTTTGTGTCGAGGTACTCCCAATAAATATGGAAATTCGATAATCGAAAAAATCAGGTTATAGAAGGAGTGGTCCGATTTTAATCAAATTTGATACACTCATAGAAAAAGACATAAGAAATGATATTCAGAAGTTTCTAGGTTGCAATTCTTAAAATTGTACAGAAAATCGATAATATATATATATATATAAAAGACAAGATGTTTGTGCATGTGTCTGCTTATCTGTATTTTTTTCCAGCTCTTTTATTTTAGTTTTTGCTTCAGGTTTGGCTCTAAGTAGGTATAATTGCAGTTCTTAGTCTCAGCCATAATACCATTTACTCAGAGAACTTCTTTAGCCTTCAAAATTCAGTTTACGATGAAAAAATCTTATTTGATATCGATACCAGGAAATTAAAATTTGACTTAATTGTTGACTTAAAATGACTTAAAATTTGATTAATTTTTCTTTCAGTCTACAGTTTCGCTTTAACTGGAAACAACTATTGCTTTTTAGTCTTTCATGCCAACGTCCAAAGAGTCTGAGGTCCAGGACCATGGATTAGTTTTAAAGCTTTCATTACACCTGAGCAACGCCATGCTATACTGCTTGTATATATATATATATATATATATATATGCAAGCATATAAATACAGGCATATACACATATGTAATATATTACCTTGACTGACAAAAATATATTCCGGATATGGATGGTTATGGCAAAGTGTAACAACAAAGGCTTGAAAGACAATAGCCGTCAAAGATATGATTGCCATCAAAGGCAAAAAACACAAGCAAATAGCCAATGTAACACTATTTCTGATACCGAGAAAGGGAGAAGCAGAGGGAGGGGATAATAAATAATAATTGAATATTTTTTCTCTTTCTCTTAACCTGCTAGAACCTGGGCAAAAGATATGTTAAACCACCCAGGAAAATAGATAAAGTTTTTATGACTCTTAAGTGCTGGCCACCAAGTCGGATAAAAGATTCTTATCACCAAAAAAAAAAAAAAGCACAAAAGCCATTTTTGCTAAAAATTAGTTTCCCCATTATTAGAAAATTTAACAAGCATTGATAAAGATGACAGTTGCCAATGGAACAGCCACCTCTTTGGTGAGAAAGAAAATCAAAATTCTTTGAAATAAAGTCTCCTTGTTCTTTGTGGAATTTTGCGACGCTGAAAATTAAGGAGAAACATATGGGTTTTTTTTTTCGACCAAAGATACATAATTTCTTACAACAACTAAAATGATAAAACACAGATGTGAAACAATCACACACCGAAAGAGTTCTGGAATGATAATTAAAATTTGACCATTGGGCTGAAACACCCCCCTCAGGCAGTGGTGGGAGACACTCACACAGGAGAGAAAGAGATGGGATTGATCAAAAGACCAATGAGAGTAAAGGACCCAGTGGATTTTGGGAAAGTCGGAGGAATATTTCACGCTTCCTCGAGCAATAGTACAAGGCACTCACACAGGAGAGAAAGAGACAGGGTTGATTAGATGACCAATGAAAAAAAAAAAAGGCCCCCGGTGAATTTCGAGAAAGTCAAAGGAATATTTCACATTCACTTGAGCAATAGTAAGAGGCATCCACACAGGGAAGAACAAGACGAGGTTGGTAAAGTGACATAAGAAGGATTCCTTATTAGTCATTTGAAAATGCTAAGTGTAACCAAAGTGCGTTACAACCACTCCCTCCAATGGCGATACTCAATATAAGCAAAGACCAGAGAGGTGTTCAGATGAGTACCGTAGAACTGGACCGGTACAGAGATGTTAATATGTGAAACGTATTGTCATGTGACTGCCTGTCTTAGAAGAAACTCCAACTTTAGCCTGTTGCCAGACCAGCCAACTTAGATAAAGTGTGACATATCATGTAGAAGATATGAGTTGGAATTATAGTTGCCTGCATGCAAGAGTGATAACTCTAACCAAATACTGTACCGAACAGAACATATCAATATAAACTCCTTGTTATTGATTTTACAAAGATTTCCTTTTCTTATTGTGGTTCCCAACTCTCTCTGGATAATCAATGCAGTGGATTTTCAGTGACTTTCAGTATTGTGATCAATCAAACACAACATGGGTAGAGCCCGGTTTGGATCAAAGTGATCAACTATCAATCAGCCACAGAGGTTTTGGGCATCAACACAAAAGACCAGTAGTAGGGGAGGTTCACATTTGGTGCCATGACCAGGATTTTCAAACCTTGGGTTGACTATGACCAAACCAAAGAAAAAAGAAACAGCAGACAACTAAGAAAGGAGTGAGAACCAGAGAATTTTGGTCATTTTGACCATACAGTTCTAAAAAACACTCCACGAATTTTTTACCTTATTTGGCAAAGCTTGCAGTGACCACAACACAAGAACCAGAGTAACAGGTAGGACACTTTTTGACTGTCCCACAATTCTTTTTCTGCTTTGTTGTTGCAGTTCACCAAAGACAAGTTTGTTCTTTGTTTCACTATTTGTTGATTTGCTGATCTGATAACTGCTAATGTGTTAAGATAGCAGGGCAATGATTTTAGATGATGAGTTTAGAACATTGCTAGGAGCACCCAGGGTTTCAACTTTAGAGGGTGACACCAGGAAGTTAAGGGGATGGTTAGTATGTACTGAAAAAGGCCTGACTATATATGAGCTGTCAGATACAGAAACGCTCTACCTGGTATATAATGTGGCGGAAGGGAAGGTCTTGGAGTTCATAAGGGGCCACTTGATCAAGGACCCTCAGTTAACATTGATAGACCTGGAAAGTCTGTTGATTGGCAAGAGTGTCAATGAGGATACAGCCATTATGGCCATGAGAAATCTGATGAAGCTAGTCTAGAGAAAGAGCGAGACTCCTGTGGAGTTAGGAGTTAGCTCCCAGAAGATGGTCGTCTTTGCATACAAGAAAGATGTCAGAAATTGCCCCAGTATACAGATTTAATTTGCTGACTTGTATATAGATGCCCTCCAGGATGAGCACATACAGCATGAGGTGGTTGAGGAGGCTTTGATCAAGTTATCACCAGCAACTGTGCACTAGTCAATAACACATGCATGTGTGTGTGTGTGTGTGTGTTATATCCTTTAAAGAGGTAACATGTGTGTGTGTGTGTTATATCCTTTAAAGAGGTAACATGTGTGTGTGTGTGTGTTATATCCTTTAAAGAGGTAACAAACAGAAGGTGCTGCTTGAGTGAAAGAACAGCAACATGTGCATAGATGAAGAAAGAGAGTTTTATTGTAAAGAGAATACACTATACAGCAAGACATGGAATCTGGTGGCAGGTTAGTAATTGCCAAAGTAAGGGTATTTACTACCTTCCCACCAAG